>SJYC01021364.1:0-27497 GCA_006408675.1 Madoqua kirkii | reverse complement strand
ATCCAAGGCCAAGGTGGAGGGGAGTGGGGCCAGGACATGCAAAGGAGGGTGGGTTTCCCCGGATGTACAGTGCTTACGTCAGTCAGGGGTTGGAACCCATGGTGGAGATTGGGCCTGACTTGCATTTTGAAACAACAGTTCTGCACTGTTTGGAGAGAAGGAGTGGAGTGGAGGGCGCAGAGGGAAGCAGGGAGCCCTGTCAGGAGGTGGTGCGGCAGGCAGAGAGAGATGACGGGGAAGAAAGATGTGTCAGTCTGAAAATGCATAAGTAGATACATACATAAAGCTATTTCAGAGTTAGTTTTTTAAAATAATGAGTGTTTCAATGCTGATGTAGTCCTCCAGAAATACGCTAACACGATGGAACACATCATCCTCAATTTCCACATAAATGCATAGGATTAAAATGGAATTTTCACTGAACTTTTATGCCTAGCGGAAGAAGCCTATATCAGCCATAAAGCATAGGAACTCGGAGACAATGATTGATCCTCCTGCCAAAAAAACTCTTGTTCTCTGTGATTAGCAGAGGCTGAGTCATACAGGCAATGGGGCTGTTTACGTACAGCTGTCTTCAAAGAGCCTGGATGGCAGAATGAGAGGAGAAGGAAATCACACTTCTAAACATTACTGATCTTCTCCCTGGAGCCTTGGGTGCAGAGAGGGATCTACTACCAAAGATGTATCCAGGGAGGATCTTGTGAATGAAGACTGTGTAAACACATGTGTAACTCACTGCATTAATCACCCATGCATCCCTATAACGAGTCATAAACAAAACAAGTTCATAGGAATTCCATTATCAAAAAGGTTCGGAGAGAAATGACTTCATTTGGTGACATAAGAAAAAACTCCATGAAAATAAACTTCATGTGACATCTAAATTGTTTGACATGAAATATGACAAGTTTAAAATAAGTAACTCGGTAAAAATCACTCTTTAGAAACTACAGTCTATGAGGCAGAAGCTGGGCCTGTTTGCTGGGTAATGAATTTATCATATAAAACTGCATTCTTTGAGTTGAACCCAGGAAGGGAAAGAAAACTCAGTACCTTTGCTTCACCTCAGCCTCTAGGCCCATTTCCTGCCTCAAGACAATCTTGCTGACTAGGGTGACTGAGATGTTTGAGGTAAGGAACAGTCAGAAGACCAGAAGGAGCGACCTAACAGAGTCAGCTCAGCTCTCACTCTCCACAGGCCAAAACAGTCAAATAATCTGTTCATTTTTTTTTTTTTTTTTAGAATGAATGACATTTGTGAATGGGGATGAAAGGAAAATGCTAATGTCATTCATTTCATAGTTTTAAACATCAATAAATCTCTGTCTAATCCAGGATATAGAAGATGCTTACCCTCAATTATTCAAATTTGGTTTGTTGGAGAAACATTGGTAAAAATTTCAAACACTTCAGAAGTATAGAGGGAAAAACTTAAAATTCTCCTCCTCACTTCCTATACTTTCTCCTCCCCCGATAGCAACCATTGTTACATGTGGTCTAAATCCTTTCACATAGCATAGAACATATCAATAGGTTCTTTAAAAACAGAGATTCTACTAGATGTCTTTTTCTATACATTGCTTTCCTTACTCTCTAGACACTATACACAGTCACCTCATATTAAAGTATAAATGCATCATTATTTTACAAGTACCCTATTGGTAAACACTTAGAAAGTGAATTTCAAAGAAGTTTTCTTCATGTAAGTGTAGGATCCTTTCAGAGTAAGGATAGAATGTACCTGTGTTGTGACAGGATCTTTATCCAAATGGTTTAAACCAAGTATGGATATGAACTGAGAGCTATTTGAATTTACAGAAAACCGAGGCCCTGAGGCACTGCGGAAACTCTCCAGGGTTGTACACCTTGAGCCGTCTGCCTGCTTCTCAGCCTGGGGTCTTCCCTTTCGAGTTAGTGAATGTCACTGTCCCCTCGGGATTGGAAGGGTGCTAAGAGGGGGAAGAAGCTCTTAGAGGAGAAAATAATGCAAGGAAAGGAGACAGGAAAATGACACAACAGGCAAGGGAAGAAGGAAGAACAAAGGGAGTTGGTGACCTTGCTGGGGCCCCAGAGGAGAAGAGGGAGGCCAGGGCAGGGACTGAGAAACTGTGTGGACATCCCTGGAATACAGGAGATCCTGGAGCCATTTTTTTTTCAAAGGATATTTTGATGCCAAAATACAATTTAAAGGAGAAGCCAGAAACTATTCACATAGGAAGGACATTGTGAAACTTTGATTAAATCCTGGCAGATGACTCAAGGAACACTGCCATGACTCCGAATGGAATAAAAAGCATGAAGGGAAGGGAGTGATTTTTCATGCAGTTCTTTTGGGGTTAAGCATGCCAAAGATGAAAGTTAGGGACAAAGTTACAAAGGAGATCCACCTTCGTCTGGGTGGATGTCCCCCTTCTCAGCTGTCTTTTGCCTTGCAGGGTGTCCCTCCCTCCCTCATGCCCTGGGTCACAGCGGCAGCTCCGGAGTTCCTGTAGTGATGGAACCTAGGCACAGCAACCTGAGTAGAAGGAGGAGGCAGAAGCCTACTCTTGAGGTTGCAACCACAGAGCCAGCAAACCATTATTTGCTTAGAGTCTGTGATGAAGCAAGACAAGTAGCAAAGTTTCTAAAACATGCTCTTACTCACATTCTTCATAATTATAAGAAAAAGTTAATTATTCACCTCAAACTATGTTTCTATTATTTCCTATTGGGTGGCTTGGGAGAATGAAGGAAAGGAACCCTTCCCCAGGTCAGATACTCGTTCCTTTGTACTGCTGGCCTTGTTCTTGTGTTCTCTTTGCTTCCTTCTCATCAACATTTGCTCCCAGGACAGATGAGGATGAGCTCAAACAAGGCACTTCTGGATCACAGGCTCAACTATCACAATGACTGAGTTATCTGTATGCTGTCGGGAACAAAACCTAAGCCTAAGAATTAGTCTCTTTGGGGTACAATGTTAGTTGGTGGAATGAGGATTCTGGAAAGGAAATTGCTCCTAAAGTTTTTCTACCTCTCTGCCTGCTCCTAGTTCAGTTCAGTTCAGTTCAGTCACTCAGTCCTGTCCGACTCTTTGTGACCCCATGAATCGCAGTATGCCAGGCCTCCCTGTCCATCACCATCTCCCAGAGTTCACTGAAACTCATGTCCATCGAGTCAGTGATGCCATCCAGCCATCTCATCCTCTGTCGTCCCCTTGTCCTCCTGCCCCCAATCCCTCCCAGCATCAGAGTCTTTTCCAGTGAGTCAACTCTTCACATGAAGTGGCCAAAGTACTGGAGTTTCAGCTTCAGCATCAGTCCTTCCAATGAACACCCAGGATTGATCTCCTTTAGAATGGACTAGTTGGATCTCCTTGCAGTCCAAGGGACTCTCAAGAGTCTTCTTTCTCCAACACGACAGTTCAAAAGTATCAATTCTTTGGCGCTCAGCTTTCTTCACAGTCCAGCTCTCACATCCATACATGACCACTGGAAAAATCATAGCCTTGACTAGACGGATGTTTGTTGGCAAAGTAATGTCTCTGCTTTTGAATATGCTATCTAGGTTGGTCATAACTTTCCTTCCAAGGACTAAGCGTCTTTTAATTTCATGGCTGCAGTCACCATCTGCAGTGATTTTGGAGCCCCCCAAAATAAACTCTGACACTGTTTCCCCATCTATTTCCCATGAAGTGATGGGACCAGATGCCATGATCTTAGTTTTCTGAATGCTGACCTTTAAGCCAACTTTTCACTCTCCTCTTTTACTTTCATCAAGAGGCTTTTTAGTTCCTCTTCACTTTCTGCCATAAGGGTGGTGTCATCTGCATATCTGAGGTTATTGATATTTCTCCTGGCAATCTTGATTCCAGCTTGTGCTTCTTCCAGCCCAGCGTTTCTCATGATGTACTCTGCATAGAAGTTAAATAAGCAGGGTGACAATATACAGCCTTGACGCACTCCTTTTCCTATTTGGAACCAGTCTGTTCAATGTCCGGTTCTAACTGTTGCTTCCTGACCTGCCTGCTCCTACTGCTAAGTCACTTCAGTCGTGCTCGATTCTGTGCGACCCCATAAACAGCAGCCCACCAGGCTCCCCCGTCCCTGGGATTCTCCAGGCAATAACACTGGATTGGGTTGCCATTTCCTTCTCAAATGCATGAAAGTGAAAAGTGAAAGTGAAGTCGCTCGGTGGTGTCTGACTCTTCACGACCCCATGGATTGTAGCCAACCAGGCTCCTCCGTCCATGGGATTTTCCAGGCAAGGGTACTGGAGTGGGTTGCCATTGCCTGCTCCTAAGGCAAGGCCAAATAAGAGTCAAGAGGTTTAGTCGTTGCCTTCAGGTAGGGGAAAAATTACACTGTCATCAGTCAAATAAATAAAACACTGGATATATCCTTGAGTATAAAAAAAAGACATAAATGAAGATATTATCTTCATTGTGAATGAAGTGCTGTTTGAAATACATTGGGCCCTTTACATGTGATCAAGCATGATAAGGAGCTCCTGAGGAGGGCTCCACAGGACTCAGCAGTAGGACTGCCCTCAGGACTGCCTTCATGGCTCAGCTGGTAAAATATCTGCCTGCAATGTAGGAGACCTGGGCTCAATCCCTGGGTTGGAAAGTCCCCTGGAGAAGGGAAAAGGCCACCCAACTCCAGTATTCTTGCCTGGAGAATTACATGGACTGTGTAGCCTATACACTTCACTTTCACAGGAAGTTTATGAGGATTAAAATGGAAGCTTCCACCTGGCTGTTGTGCCAGTGAATTCCATTCCCGACTCCCTTCCCAAGGGGAGTGATCAGTCACAGGAAACAGAAACCACTCGAGATATTTTAATCAGAAGGAGGTTGATTTCAAGGAATTTGGTACTCAGAACATTTTAGAAGGGCTGGAGGAATAGATTTCCGACCAGGCTTACAGAAATGACTCTCAAAACAGGACCAGTGAATGGGCCCCGGGGGAGCCACCACTCGGGCACCATCAGAGGTGAGGAGTCAAGAGGCCAGTTGTGAACCACTGACATCAGGGGAACCATTCTAGAACCACTGGGTCACGGTCATACCACCAGAGCAGCAATCCAGAGACAAGGAAATCTCTGTCAACACTTCTTAGCTGCAATGACTTCTTAATGTCCATGAAGATAGTGGTTGGCCCTGCAGCACAGATGCAGACAAGTTCTGTCTCCATCTCCGTGGCCTTGGGAGCAGTGGAAGACCCCTTGCCCCCTTCCCCTTCTCCATTCTGCCCTGAAATCTTATTCAAGTGTCATCAATTTTCAGAATCTAATTTGCCTCCAGAACCATAACTGCAATAGGGTGAGAACAGAACAGAACCTGAAAATGATGGCTTTCAACTGTGCAATACAAGAAAGCACAGAAAAGAGGAGACTGGACACAATATTGGCTTAGAAGGGAGGACTTGGGGTACGTGTCAGGGGTGGTTCTCCTTTCCTTCAGGTCAAGAGAGCAGGGCTTCAGGGACACAACTCAGAAGGTGAGAGATGTGTCCTCTGCAGTTTAGGAGGGATGAGGGGGATGCAATCTCATCCTGCCAGGGGGATCTAAAAATGAGAGATGCCCTGATCACAGGAGCAAATGTGATTTGGGGGCTGAACTGTGTCTGGCTATCCTCCCAGAGTTTTGGATTGAAGACAAAGAAAGTAAAAGGAAACATGAGGGTTTCCAATGGACATAAAGGCCCACACTTGAGAGGGAGCTGGTGTGGAACTGATTCACATCTGTGCAAGTGGGTCCTCTGAGGGGGAGAAATGGACTTCAGGAGGAAGACACTGGAAGTCAGCCTTGGGATTCTTAGGGATTGAGGAAACAGCTGTAAGCATGGAGCAGAAGAGTGAGGCAACCATATCAAGAAGGCCTTCTAAGAAGTGAAAATATTCTTCCTAAGAGAAGAATATACATGTACACTCTACCAGGCCTGGGGAACATGATGAAGGCTCACACCAGTTTCAGACAAGTATAAATGGTCCTGCTTCCTTAAATCTCCTCTCCCCCCATATTCATGGACCAGAAACTAGGGATGAGAAGGGAAGGAGGAGGACAGGCCAGGTGATGAAAGGACTCCTATGGATTGAACTGTGCCCTTTCCCCCAGTTCATATATGGAAGCGTGAACACCTAGTGTAGCAGAATTCGAGATGGAGTCTTTAAGGAAGTAACTGAGGTTAAATGAGGCCTTAAATGTGGAGCCTGATCCAATCAGATTAGTGCCTTTTAAGAAAAGACACCAGAGAGATTTCTCATTCCACTCTGTGAGACATAATGAGAACGTAATGGTTTGTCAGCCAGAAAGACGATCCTCAACAGGAACTGAACCCACCAGCGCCTTGATCATGGGCTTCCCAGCCTCCAGAACCGTGAGATATGTTTCTGTTGTTCAAACCATCAAGTCTATGGTATACTGTCCTGGTAGCCTGAGCAGACTCACAGTGAGAAGCCAACCTAACCCTTTCTCTGACTAATTATAACTCACAAGCTGAAGGGAGGGCTGCACCCACTTGCTGACACAGGTTTTCTGGATGACTTGACAATTTACAGTAATTCATGGGCTCATGTTTTAGTTTGTGTATATCCGTCCCTATGAGCTTGGTTAATGTGAGTCTGCCTCTGAGAGAGAAGTCCATTCTCAGTGTCTGCCAAACATCAGTCAATCAGGTAAGCTATTGATTGATAAGAATTCTAATTTTAAGACTGATACCCAAGTCCCAGTAAATGATCAAGGGAAATACTTCATTGTGTCTCCTGGCAACTAGCTGTTGGCATCGGAAGCTACACTTCTGGAGACACGCATGATCAGACGCCCTTCCATTTCCAAAAGTGCCAATGGCCTGTATGAGCACAGGCAGAATTCAAGGTTCTAAGCCCTTCAAGGAATCCATGCAGATCCTGGTACTTAAGTTGGAGCTCTTTAATGAATCACAACCCAATTTCCTCCACTGTTGAAAGCTGTTTTGTTGTTGCTGAAAATGCTTGCCAAGCAAAGGATCATACAACTTCTTACTTCAACATGTTAAAACATATTTGGTGTATGATGTCTCAGGCAGGCAGCGCAGAGCCCAGTTATAATCTATGTGGAAATAACAATTGTGTAAATAGTCTGACGAGGAAATGTAACTTCATTCCAGTGACTGGAAGCCAAAGCGAGGAGATTCTGTCTGTTAGCCCCGCCGTTTGCTTCTTTCAGACACTCTGGTCCTTTTCCCAAGCAGGATAAGTCTGAATAGCACAGCTTTAAAGCAGGCCACTCACATGATGTTTGAATGGGATGAGGACACATGCAAACATTCTTGACCTTCTACCAACACTAAACCAGAATAGGTTAATGCCCTATTTGTAGGAAGAAGCCTAATCTAATAGGTAACAGACAACCCAGATTTTGATGAAAAATTTGATCTTGATAAAGGCAAAATATGTTGCTTCTTTTTATCACTAGTCTTTAAATTTTTTAATCAACTTAAAATTTAAGTTTAACTTTAATTAACTGAGGTCTAAAAGTCAGCCTTTCAAATGTACCTGTTTATCCAATGTTGGATTTTGAAGACATTGACTAACACTGTCAAAATTTGATAACTCAGTAAAAGAAATCAACATGACTTTAAAGTTTATTGTAGTTTATGTTGCTCAGAGGCCAAGCAAGGGCAAGTAGTACCAGGGGGCAGTGTAATGTGTTTGGACCCTCCCTCCTCTGTAATGTTAGAGTTTTCTCAGAAATGAAAAATGCCAAGCAAAGCAAGGTGGGTTAACAGGTTAAAAAGTCAAGAAAGTTAAGAAACTTAGCAAAGTTTAAATAAAAAACCATTTTCTAATTTATATACCACATACTTTACCTATTATAAATGTTCAAATTATTTCTAAACAATTGGCAGTTATATAATCATAATTACACCCAGTTTTAGAACTTATCCACTGTTTCAAACAGTGTCTTATGTCTATGTCCTCTCTACCCTCAGCTTCAGAAACTAATTTCTGACTCTATAGATTATATATAAATGGAATACAATATGTACTTTTGTGTATAGCTGGCTTCTTTCAGTTGGCCTAAATTTGGCTTTTAGAAATAATACTGTGATGAACATTCTGTACAGGTGTTTGTGTGGATGTTTGATTTTATTTCTCTTAGCTGAGTACTTTAGAGTGGCATTGTTCAGTGACATAGTAAGTTTATGCTTAACTTTTTAAGAAACTACAAAATTATTTTCCAAAGTGGCTCTACCATTTTACATCCTCATCAGCAATGTATGGCAGTTCCTATTTCTCCACATCCTCTATCTCTTGTTATTGCCTGTCATGAGTTTAGTCATTAAAATGAGTGTGAAAAGGTAACTCATTGTTTTACTTTGCATTTCCCTGATGAGTAATGACATGAACACCTTTTCATATGCTTATTAAAATCTCTATTTTTCCCCTCATTTTTAAATTGGGTTATCTTTTTATTATTGAGTTGTGCAGGTTCTTATGTATTCTGGATATAAATCTTTCATTAGATACATGATTTGCAAATATTTTCTCTCAGTCAAGAGACTTGGTTTTCTTCATGGGGTCTTTTAAAGCACAAAAGGTTTAACTTTAATCAAGCCCAGTTTATCATATTTTTATCATGTTTTGCTGTTACAGCACTTTTTTGGACAGTGGCTGGGGGGCGGTTCTACCATAAACTGGTCCATGGGAACATATCTCTCCTCTGTCCCTTTTGCTGTATCTTCAAAGCTGCCCCAAAGTATCCAAGTGTTCAGCGGAAGCAAACAGGGACAGGGGCAGAGTTCACAGACAGGCACAACCTCTAAGAGACTACTTTGAGAGTGGAACAAACTGAGCTTGCAATGAATAAAGGTAGAAAATAACCTAAACACAACTTGAAAGTTACTATTAGGGAAATGTTGCAGTAAACCTAGCATTAAATTAATGTGAACAGGAGGGTGGAAGAGCAAGAAAGAGCAAGGGGTCAGAAATTAATGCTATTGGTTCTTTCCAGGGATTATAAAAGAAAAAACAGAGGGCTTGGGGGGACCTCGACGCACCTTGACGTTCGGTGGACCACGGGAGGGATGGTGGTGTTTTCCTCTCTGTCATTCTCTTCTCTCTCTTCTGGTGACATGAACTGCTGAGGCGGGAGCAGAGTGTGAAAGAGAGGAGGAAAACAGAGCTCTTAGTCAGCAGCACAGAGAAGAGCGCCTGGAGTGCTAGAGCCCGCACGCCGAGGTTTGCATCCCTGCTCTGCCCCCAGCCAGCTAGGCTGCCTCAGATGGGACATTTGATCACCAAGATCTGCTTCTTCCCCTTTAAAATGGGAGCAGTAATTCTGCTTCATGATTCCATGTTGTGAGGACCAAGTGTGTGTGTGCTGGGTGGAAAGTGATTGTGCAGTGCCCACTGCACGGTAGGAATGCCATCGACTCTACCACAGGATCCAGAAAAGTTCTGGAGCCAAGTGTGTCTAGGCGTGGCAGAAGCGTGCTAGCACCAGGTCCCGGAAGCTGAAGACTGAAACAACCACTCATAGCAAAAGTCTACATCCCAACCAGAACGCCTCCTAGACACTAAGAGAAGGGATTCCAATGTCATCAGCAACCTGATTCGGGGAGCGGAATACAGGAACAGTTCTCTGGGAGAAAGACACTCCATAGTTTTTATCTTAGGTTATTTGAGATGTAGGAGATCTTAGGGGCATCCCTGGTGCCTCAGCAGTAAAACATCTGCCTGAAATGCAGGAAGGCATCTACAATGCAGGAGATGCAGGTTTGATCCCTGGGTCAGAGAGATCCCCTGGAGAAGGAAATGGCAACCCACTCCAGTATTCTTGCCGGGAAAATCTCACAGACAGAGAAGACTGGCTGAATACGGCCCATGGGGTCACGAGAGTCAGACATGACTTAGAGACCAAACTACCATGACCACCAGGAGATCTTTGACCTTGGTTGAAAGATAAATGATAATGGAGAATAAAAGAGAGGGAGAGATGTGTTGAAATCTAAGTGCTGTCATTAAAAAAGGACAAAGCAGGAAGGATTTTTCCTCATCAGTCAGATAAAGGGGTTGGTGTACATATCCTCAGAGAGCTTATGATTCTACCACGAGGAAAAGTTTTTTGTAGAAGGAAGACTGTACTTGCCAGAGGATGGTTTCCAGAGAGATTTTAATGCAGCTGGTAACAGAGAATGTTGCTCAAAAACTTGCCTTAAGAGGGAAGGTATTTTAATGAAGTGAGAAGGCAGACATAAACAATTCTTAAGACATATGCCAGTGCTTAAAAACTGACGCATGGAAAACACTGAGACCTATTTAATTTGGTAGATAGAATCCTCTTTATTTAGGAATTTAGAAAAAGCCAGTATTTTGGAGCATGATGCTGAGAGTGCTAAATTTCAGATTGCAGTATTAGAGTAAGGATATTGGGAAATGCCTGGAGAGTTGCAAACAGATTTTGAGAAGCAAAAAGGCAACTGAAACACAGATTAGGTAAAGGGCCTGGAGCTCCAGTGGGGCTTGAAGGAATACTGCAACCTACAAATGTCACAGTTGAATAGATTGTCATTTATACTTATATATATTTCTACTTATATATATATACATATAAGTAGAAATACTTCTCAAGAGTATTTCTAGAGACTGGTAGTTTCCTTCTAATTCTCTAGGCCTGCAACTCTGGTTGCCAGCACCCTGAAGCTTAGCTCCACCAGGCAGGTTTATTTGTGGCATATGGCTGTGACTGGGTTTTAAAATATGTTCTTTGATACCTGGATATGATGTTCTATAAGAATCTTTCCACTCTTCCCTCTTCCTTCCACTCTGTTCTCCACCTGTCACTGTTTTGTTCTGGGTCCTGAAGGCTGCCCTGTTTGGTTTGCATCAGCATGCTCCACCAGGCAGGTTTATTTGTGGCATATGGCTGTGACTGGGTTTTAAAATATGTTCTTTGATACCTGGATATGTTGTTCTATAAGAATCTTTCCACTCTTCCCTCTTCCTTCCACTCTGTTCTCCACCTGTCACTGTTTTGTTCTGGGTCCTGAAGGCTGCCCTGTTTGGTTTGCGTCAGCAGAGCTCTCTATCCTCTAAATACCTGCTGGGACTCTGGAAAATACCATAGCTAGTGCTAGGTATATAGGAGAAGGCAATGGCATCCCACTCCAGTACTCTTGCCTGGAAAATCCCATGGACGGAGGAGCCTGGTAGGCTGCTGTCCATGGGGTCTCTGAGAGTTGGACACGACTCAGTGACTTCACTTTCACTTTTCACTTTCATGCATTGGAGAAGGAAATGACAACCCACTTCAGCGTTCGTGCCTGGAGAATCCCAGGGACGGCAGAGCCTAGTGGGCTGCCGCCTATGGAGTCGCACAGAGTTGGACACGACTGAAGCGGCTCAGCAGCAGCAGCAGCAGTGCTAGGTATTAGGAAAAAACTTGATTAAATTTCTCAGTCTCAGGAGAATAGGAGTTTTTTGGGGTGTGAGTGTTTGTGCATATGTGTGTTTTGTGACAGAGCAACGTGCACTAATTTTGAAAAAATTTTATAAGACCATGTAGAGGAAAAATTAAGAGATACCTTGCCCTTTTGGATTAGAAGTTGATAACAGGACATCAGACTAACTTACGTAGCTTTATTTCATAATTATCTGAACTCTCCCTGTGGTCAGCCTTCATAGTGTGATGCTCGGTCACGTGCCCTCAGCTGGAATGCAGGTACAGGGAAGGCTGACTCTGAACAAAGTTCTCTTCCCACGGTTCACAGTCTCCCCCTGTCTCTGCTTCTCTCTTCTTTTCAATGAATAACACTTTGGTCATGACCATCTTGGTGATTACAATATTAGAGGAGCTTAAATACTTAAGGTAGAAATTCTTTCCCTTTCTGAACAATGTAAAGACATTTTTGAATAAAAGAAATTAGTTTTTGCAGCAAAGCAATACCATATTATCATAAAAACTTTTAAGTGAAAATAGTAAAAATCAAATGTAAAGCTGCCCCATTTCCCTCCCAATCATTACTTCAAAACTGCTCCAGTTTCACATTTGGGGGTAACCACTGCTTAAATGTATTAAAAAAAAACTGAATAGAATGGTTACTGTTGGTGGGAATGTAAATTGGTTACAGCCACTATGGAGAACAGTATGAAAGTTCCTTAAAAACTAAAAATAGAGTTACCATATGATTTAGCAATCCCACTCCTGAGCAGATATCTGGAAAAGACAAACTCTAATTCAACACTATTTACAATAACAAGAGTCAGACATGACTGAGCAACTAACACTTTTCACATATATACAGTATTGTTGAGTTGCTAAGTCATGTCCTACTCTTGGCAACACCATGGCCTGCAACCCTCCAGGTTTCTCTGTCCATGGGATTTCCCAGGCAAGAATACTTAAGTGGGTTGCTATTTCCTTGTCCAGGGGATCTTCCCAACCTAGGCATTGAACCCAGGTCTCCTGTATTGGCAGGTGGATTCTTTACCTCTGAGCCACCATTACTCAGCCATAAAAAAAAAAAAAAAGAAAAGAAAAGAAACATTGTCATTTGCAGCAAAATGAACGGACCTAGAGATTATCACCCTAAGTGAAGTAAGCAGAAGACAAATACCACATGATGTCATTTATATGTAGAATCTCAAAAGTAATACAAATTAATCCAGATACAAAACAGAAACAGACTCATAGACACAGAAAATACACTTAAGGTTACCAAAGGGGAAAGGGAATCAGGAAGGGATAAATTATGGAATTAACAGAGTCACACTACTATATATAAAATAAATAAGCAATGAAGATTCACTGTATAGCATAGGAAATTATATTCAGTAACTTGTAATAACCTGTAGTGGAAAAAAATCTGAAAAAATATATATTCAACTGAATCACTTTGATGCATACCTGAAACATACAGTATTGTAAATCTTACACTTAACTTAAAAAAACAAAAAAGAGAAATGAAATAAACAGAACACATTTTCTTCAGATTCTTTTTAAGGTAAGAAAAAATCTTTTGGAGAAAGAGAATCAGCCTATATTCTGCCCATTTTTAAATGAGCGGAAAAGAATAACACCAACGCAAAACTGATTCAAAGTGAGGAAGAGGTTTACAAAGCAGGCAGCTAAGAGACAAGGTTAAAAAACCAGCAGAAGTTTTGCTGAGTGGATCTATTTAAACCTCAGATTAAAGATAAAACATCTGAAAAATTGATGGTAATAAAACACAATGGAAATGTTCCAAAGGAAAATGGAAATAAGATCACATTTTAGAGTAGACTGGTGAAGTTAGAGCAATGAGATACCACTAAAAACTTATCAGAAAGGTCAAGTACAAAAATCTGACAAAGCATTTACCGGCAAAAATAAGAGACAATAGGAACTCTCATTTGTTGTTAGTGGGATTACAAAATGGCAGTCACTTTGGAAGCAATCTCTTACAGAGCTAAATATTGTCATACCACATGAGCTAACAATTACCCTCCTAGTTAGTTCACCAAATGATTTGATAGCTAATGCCCACATAAAAACATGCACGTGAATTTTATAATAGCTTAATTCATACACACACACACACACACACACACACATTGGAAGCGACCAAAGAGTCCTTTAATAGAAGTATGGATAAACAAACAATGGCACATCAACATAACGGAATATTATTCAAGAACAAAAAGAAACAAGCTATTAAAAAAAGAAGCATTCTAAGAGGAAAGTGTACCCCTAGAGAGGAATTCAATTTGTTGGGGGGAAATTAAGAAGAGATTCAATTTTAGCCAGTTTTCAGAATCGAAACTTCCAGAGAGAAGTAGAGATAGAGTGTGGTTCACACACCATGGGAAATGGCTCACTCAGGAGGTTGTGGAGGGCTTCAGCAGAATCCCTGACAGTCTCCCAGTGATGCCCGTGAAACAAAGGAGAGGGCTGGCCTTGCTCTATGGTTGGATGCTTAATTTCAAGCCCTTGGGCACAACCCATTTGGCACAAAGGCTACGGAACGGTGGGATGGACTGAAAACAGTTGGTAATAAGAATATACTAATCAGACAATGGAAAGCTTGATGTGAGAGAAGAGCAACATTAATGACCCCAATGGTATACTGCTGTTGTGTTTTTTTAAACAGTTTAAGATGATGGTTATAATTAGTATGGTTAAGAAAATAAAGATCAAGGATATTTATCAAGTAAGCAGAGGTAAAAAAATCTTTCTGATTTTGTTGGTGGCTATAACTGTTTGCAGGGCCTATTACTGATTTGTGACCAGACTTCTTGGAATTTATTTTTTTCTTTCAAAAATAACCACCATATGTTTGGATCATTGTGTTGGGATTAGAGTCTTAAAACCATCTTGCAATGAGAAACCGTTTAGAAAGTAAGATGCTGCACAAGCTTTCATGGGACAAATTATGGGCTTGAGCCCAATTAGGAAAGAGAGAAAAATCTTCCTTAAGGGGAAGTGAGAAGGAAAATGAGGAACAAAACTGTAAGAAAGAGGTAGGTTAGAAATGTTTATGCTCAGTAACTTTGTGTTATCGGTTTCTGAGTGTGGTGTGAAAAAAAGTTAATAGACGATGATTGAGTAGGAAGTGGTAAAATGGAGAGAAAAAGAATGAATCTTCCAAAATAGGGTTAAGCTATTTTTGTTATTATGGTTGTTAGTTATTAGTCACTGACTGGGTTTTTTAAGTATAGGAATTATGAAGTTAAAAGAATTGTTATGGGGAGATATAACACTTGTTATTTTTTTAAGCTTCCTTTGTAGCACTTTTCCTACTAGAGTGTATTGATCATTAAGTTGAAATTTGACTTTGAAAAGTTAGCAAGCAGTATTTCCCCTAATTATTCCATCGATGGAAGCTCAGTGTGGAGCCTAAAGATTAGAAGAGGACTTTTGAGTAAGCATTTCTTCAAGTGGGCAGATTGAAGCCAGTAAGTAGCAGAAAGAGTGTTTAATAGAAAGTGGTATAAATAAAGTAGCAAAACCATTTCCACCTCCAGTCTTCGTATTCTTTTATACATGCTTACTGGTCATATGCTAAACAAACAAGAAACAAGTAACACCTACCTGCATTTCAGTCTGTTGAATATCAAGAACCCCTGCCATGGTTAGAATTCCTTTGATTGTAAGAAACATGTAGTCACATGCTAAAGCAGGAAAAAGACACTTGCTGATGCCCCTGGGCATCTGACCACCAGGCCAGGAACTGGGTTTGCAACTGATGTCCAGAATTTTATAATGTGAATCACTACAGGTCTAGCACTAAGTAAAATTGTACTGAAACTGAACACAAAGGACCCTGAGCCAAGTCTTGGACTCCATGACTAAGAAATCCATCTGGGCAAAGAAGCAGCACATTTGCAGGAAGACGGCTAAAGATGAACGGCTCTGTCCACATCCATGAGACAAGCCCCTCTCTGGATATCACAGGACTGAGTCAGTTGGTACTCTTCTTAAAAGCTTCCATTCCCAAAGCAGAGATTCATAGTCTGTAAGGAAAACAATGGCTTGTGATTTATATTTTTGTGATCTTAAGAATATTTCCAGGAGGCAATTATATGTTCATTCTCTCACCAGGCTCATAAACTCTTGTTCTGGGTCTTAAGCTAGATTGCAGAAATTGGTTTTAATCTTTCTGATTTGATATCATGATCATCTGTGAACACTATAAATTAGCCATGTCTGTGATGTAAAAAATAGTCTATTCAATAATTACTGGTTCTTCCAAGAGTCCATTAGTACTCACTTAAATCTGGGCTCATGCTCACCTGTAAAAAGAGGGTAAAAAAGTGGATTTGAACTCTAAAGAACTTTACAGTTCAGCATAGGTAACCCTACTCAAGCTCTTTTCCATAAGCACCAGATCTAATTGCTGAGTTACAGGCATTATATTCCCAGTGGGACTAAGTGTGAATTCTTGGGATATCAACATCAAGAAAAATCATGTTCTGTTTCTAATTGGAGACAGAAGGAGGATACACTATATTTCTTTGATGAGAAAATGGGATTTTCCTCCAAAAACTCATGGGGAAATTTTTGGGTTATATGATTTCGCTGCCATAACCACAGAGATAGAATGTCCTTAAGTATAAGAAATCAATTTCTAGTTGTCAGACTCTGTACCAACCCAGGGGTCACTTTCTTTTTTGGCTAGTTTTGCCGTTATTGTTTATTCACTAAGTCATGTCTGATTCTTTTGGGACCCCATAGACTGTAGCCCACCAAGCTCCTCTGTCCATGGGAGTCTTCAGGCAAAAATACTGGAGTGGGTTGCCATTTCCTCCTGCAGGGGATCTTCCTGACCTAGGGATTGAACCTGTGTCTCCTGCACTGCAGGTGGATTCCTTACCACTGAGCCACATGGGAAACCCTGCCTTTGTCCATAGATAATGTTTTCCTCTCAAGCATCCTTTACTCAAATAAGTAACAGAAAAATCTCCATGATAGCCTGAGGGGCATTCCTTACACTTGAGTACAAGAGGAATTTCCAAAAAGCGATGAAGTTCTGGGATGGGAAAATCAGAGAAAATCAAGGCAATTTTTTTTTTGTTTGGCAAGGCGGGGCCAGAAATAATGACTTTATTTGGAAAGCCAGAAGATGAAGAAGATGGTGGACTAGTGTCCCAAAGAGCCATCTTGCCCAGGTTTGGATGCTAGTTTTTTTGTTTGTTTGTTTTTTAAATAGAACAGAGAGGGGGAGGTGAGGAGGTCAAATAAAAAAGATACACATTGTTGCAGAAAATCAAGTCAATCTGATTTAAATGGCCACTTAAACATTGGGGCTCTAATATAGATAACTGCACGGAATTTCACTTCTGTTACCAGAAGCCATGTGGTTGTCTACTAAATATTTTGTTTCATTAAGTTCAACTCTGACTTTTGGTTTCTGGGACATTTTGAACTAGGCAGAAGCTGAAAGGAGGTAGCTTACAAGGAAATCATTTCCTTTTGCTGTATAAATAACCTAACGGGTGGTGTGTTGGCTTCTGGCCATACCCACTCGTAAAGGTCTAAGCCAAGATATGCGCTTTCCTGGACTAAGATTTTTCCAGAACCACATTTAGGAGCAACTGTATCCTTCCCTTATTAAGGCTTGAGCTATAGAAGGAGGAATGGAAAAGGAGGAAGCTTGTCTGTCAACAGGGTCACAAAGGCGCTTGGTCAGCCGTTCAGAGTCGGAAGGCCGCGGGACGCCTGCAGCAGGTGCTTCCTGCCTTACCTGGACGGCACAGGAGCCGCATACTTGGACAACACTGAATGTGAATTGACCATCCAGCCTTTCAGACTCCCTTGCAAGTCACATATCAGGCATCAGGTGATGCCAAAAATAGTTTTTCGAGGCAAAAATATTCACTCCCCTTTTCAGTCTCTGGTGCCTAAAATACTCCCAGGAAAGATTTTTATCTCTGTGTTGAAGAACTGAGTCCATAAGTCATAGGTTTGGGATTGTGTCATTGTGTTACTGTGACAAGGCACTTAACCTCTTTGAATCTCATGTCTTATCTATAAAATCTGATAATATAAGTTTTACATAATTTATCACTGAAAGGACTGAATTTTACATATGTAAAATTATTTTTAAAGTTTTTCTTTGTCAATGTTTTAGGAGACTGATTATTTTCTATTTTATCATTTTATATAGATGACTGGTTATTTTAACTTGAACAGATTACCAGATGTTTCTGATAACATTTGAACATGCTACCAGAAAAAAATCATGAAACTCAATTCTGAAGCCCCTGTTTTGATCAGCTCAAGAAAAATCACGAGAAAATATTTACAGATAATCTGTTGTATGTCAGATGTTCTGCTAAGGTAGCTGACTTTATTTAACAGCTTATCAAGAACTTTAAACAATCCTCTTAGGTCTTTTCTCCAGTTTTAGAGTAAAGAGAGTTAAGGCTCACAAAAGTCAAATAGGTTTTTAGCAGTGAGTTAATGTCCCTGTTCCTGTAAAATGAAGTGAATAAGACAGCTCAAGGCTTCACTAAGGATAATTCATTTAATAAAAGTTTTCTTCTGAAACAATTTGATTAAAAAAGTCACCTTGCAGGTTGATGTGAATTACAGGATATTAGTTGCTTTCCAGCTTTGAAAATTATCATTGGTATTTGTTGAAAATGCAGGTTTTCAGAATTCCTTCAGAAGATAATGTGTATTAACTACTTTTGTAAATGTAAAGAGTTATATAAATATAAATAATCACTCTTATCATCCTGGGTATTTGTGGAAGGGTTAACACTTCTAGTAGTTAATCTGCCTGTTACACATCAGGAAAGGGAGTGGGGCTAAAGAAATCGATGTTCATTGAGTATCTAATATGGTCTAGGCCTATTAAATACTTTATATTATTTGTTTATATGAGGTAGATATTAGTATTCCCACTTTACAGATGAGGAAATTGAGGCTGAGAAGTGAAGAGTCCGGTTCACCATTAAACAGAGGTGGTGTTTAATGGGTCTGTGAACCTGCCTTCAGTTCGGTTCAGTTCAGTTCAGTTCAGTCTCTCAGTCGTGTCCGACTCTTTGCGACCCCATGAATTGCAGCACGCCAGGCCTCCCTATCCATCACCAACTCCTGGAGTTCACTCAGATTCACATCCATTGAGTCAGTGATGCCATCCAGCTGTCTCATCCTCTGTCAACCCCTTCTCCTGCCCCCAGTCCCTCCCAGCATCAGAGTCTTTTCCAATGAGTCAACTCTTCTCATGAGGTGGCCAAAGTACTGGAGTTTCAGCTTCAGTATCATTCCCTCCAAGAACCTGCCTTATTTGCCTCCAAAGACCAAACACTAGACTAGAATCACATTACTGATAGATAAGGATACTTTCTAAGTAACCGTAAGCAGAGACGAGGCCTGTAGAAGAGGAAAGATACAAATACGAGGTCCTAAAAATGTGGTTTCCAGGTCAGCAGCTTAGCATCACCCTGAGAACTTGCTAGAAGTGCAAACTCCTGGGCCCAGCCCTAGCTTTCTGGATCAGAAACTCTGGAAGTGGGCCCCTGAAACTTGGGTTTAACAGGTCCTGCAGGGGATTCTGATGCACACTCATGTCTGACCACCTCTTTGGTAGACCTGGGGCACTAAGTGTGAGTGTGCATCTGTGTGTGTCTGTATTGTGGGGAAGACACTGGGAGGGTGGAGAGGATGGGTGGCCTGAGGAGGGGTAAGGAAATTGAAGCAGAGGTGGGCAGACTGGCCACCCTCCCCTTCATGCCCAACTTTCTGTCTCACTGTGAAGCCCCAGGTACAACATGTACCCCATGCCTCAGAATGAAACGGTGTCAGGAGAGTCTTCAATAACTCAAAGGATCTCCTGAAGATCTGAGCTAATCATTCATTCAGTTTATACAGGTGGCTAGAGATTTAGCGAAAGTTCAGCAGGAACATCTTCAACCGTATATCAGAAGGATCTCATAATGAATGGAAACAGAAAATGTGCATTAAAAACTGTTCCTCTTTTCTTTTTACTTTTACCTCACCTCCCTTCACCCGCCACCTCAAAAACACTATCTGGCCATTATTGGAGCTGTCTTACTCCTTTTCAAATTAAAAAAAAAATTCCCCTCAAAAATTTTCTTGAGATTTAAAACAGGACAGAATAGAAATCAATAACTAAATAGCAGAAGGTTTAAAAGAGAATTAGAAAGTAAATATCCTTAAGAATGGAATGACTAAAATGCAATTTTTAACTGTGTTAGGTCATGGGCATCAATCAACACAGGGACATAAAAGACTTTAGAAAATTACTAAGTATAGCAGAAATGGATTCTTTCCATTAATTGCTTAGTATTTTAAAAAATATGATTTTTGAACAAGCAAATACACTCACATGGTTCAAAATTTAAAAGGTTTGAAAGGGCACACAATGCTTCATTCTATTTAACTTTGTCATCTATCAATAGTTTCTTGCTGTTAAAGACAGACAGGGAAGAGGTGAGCTGGTGTTTCTGGTGAATACACTTGGGCTGTGTGGCCTAAGAAGAAGGGCTACCCTATGCCTTTGCAGGACAGCCCTTTATTTCACCAGGAGTTGCTCCAGCTCAGTGGGACTCTCAGATAAAATTTATAAGTGCCCATTTTAAACAAGAAGCAAGTGCCCTTTTTTAAAACAAGAAGCAACAGTTAGAACCAGACATGGAACAATGAACTGGTTCAAAATTGGGAAAAGTGTATGTCAAGGCTGTATATTGTCACCCTGCTTATTTAACTTATATGCAGAGTACATCAAGAGAAATGCCAGGCTGGATGAGGCACAAGCTGGAATCAAGATTGCCGGGAGAAATATCAATAACCTCAGATATGCAGATGATACTACCCTTAAGGCAGAAAGTGAAGAGGAACTAAAGAGTTTCTTAATGAGGGAAGGAGAGGACAGTGAAAAAGCTGGCCTAAAACTCAACATTCAAAAAACTAAGATCAAGGCATTTGGTCCCATCACTTCATGGCAAATAGATGGAGAAACAACGGAAACAGTGAAAGACTATTTTCTTGGGCTCGAAAATCACTGCAGATGGTAACTAAAGTCATGAAATTAAAAGATGCTTGCTCCTTGGAAGAAAAGCTATTACAAACCTAGACAGCATATTCAACAGCAGAAATATTACTTTACCAACAAAGGTCTGTATAGTCAAAGCTATAGTTTTTCCAATAGTCATGTATGGATGTGAGAGTTGGACCATAAAGAAGGCTATGAACCGAAGAACTGATGCTTTTGAACTGTGGTGGTGTTGGAGAAGACTCTTGAGAGTGCCTTGGATTGCAAGGAGATCAAACCAGTCAATCCTAAAGAAATCAGCCTTGAATATTCATTGGAAGAGCTGATGTTGAGGCAGAAACTCCAATACTTAGGCCACCTGATGCGAAGAACTGACTCACTGGAAAAGACCCTGACGCTGGGAAAGATTGAGGGCCGGAGAAGGGGACGACAGAGGATGAGATGGTTGGATGGCATCACTGACTCAATGGACATGAGTTTGAGCAGCTCCAGGAGTTGGTGATGGACAGGGAAGCTTGGAGTTCTGCAGTCCATGGGGTTGTAAAGGGTCTAACATGACAACAACAAATTTTAAACAAAACCTGAAAGAGTCAAGTGGGCTCCTGCTGGCTAATGAATTCCAACCCTTTTCTAGCTAAGTAAGTGGACATAGGAAACCAAATCACTATCAGAGGGCTGTTGCTGTTGTTCAGTCACTGAGTCGTGTCTGAGTCTTTGGGATCCCATGGACTGCAGCCTGCCAGGCTCCTCTGTCTTCCACTATCTCAGAGGTTCCTCAAATTCATGTCCCCTGAGCTGGTGATGCTGTCTAACCATCTCATTCTCTGCCGCCCCCTTCTCTTTTTGCCTTCAATCTTCCCTAGCATTAGAGAGCACTTGGTAAAAATACAGCAGAAGGCATCAGGAGTTGGTGTTATTGATTTCTGTCATTTAGCTACTCAGAGCTAAAAAGCAGAGACATTACTTTGCCAACAAAGGTCTGTCTAGTCAAGGCTATGGTTTTTCCTGTGGTCATGTATGGATGTGAGAGTTGGACTGTGAAGAAAGCTGTGCCGAAGAATTGATGCTTTTGAACTGTGGTGTTGAAGACTCTTGAGAGTCCCTTGGACTGCAAGGAGATCCAACCAGTCCATTCTGAAGGATATCAGCCCTGGGTTTTCTTTGGAGGGAATGATGCTAAAGCCAAAACTCTAATACTTTAGCCACCGCATGCGAAGAGTTGACTCATAGGAAAAGACTCTGATGCTGGGAGGGATTGGGGACAGGAGGAGAAGGGGATGACCAAGGATGAGATGGACTCGATGGACATGAGTTTGAGTGGATTCCGGGAGTTGGTGATGGACAGGGAAGCCTGGCGTGCTGCAATTCACGGGGTCGCAAAGAGTCGGACACGACTGAGCAACTGAACTGAACTGAACTGAACTTCTGGTAGGGAAATTCTTACTTTTATTGTTGTATTTTTGCTGTATAGTTATTATTTGTGCTTCTCATGTGCCAAGCACTTTACTCCTGTTACCACACTCAATTTTCACAAAACGCTGTGTGGTCTTATCCCTATGTGACAGATAAACTGAGGCTTAGAATGCTAAACTACTTGTCCAAAGTCACACAAAACTCCTAAATAATCCTCTCCACTCGCTTTTTCTGATCTTTGGGCAAATCCTTCAATTAACAGATTCACTCTCCTCACAGGCTAAAGAAACTTGGGGTCACAGTTCTCTTATATCCCAGTCCTAATAACACCCTCTGCTTTTTCAGCACCTGCTCACACATGTATCCAGTGTCACTGACTCCTTGGCTGGCAGAGACGCAGGTGTGAAGAAGCAGCTCCCACCTGGTGCCCTCTCTACGAGTGAAAAAGACTTAGAAACTAATATCTACAATGCAGGATGTTTTCACAGAGACTGGAAGGATCAAACTTAAAGGGTGCAGGAGATGGTTATGATGGTTAACGCTTACTGAGTACTTACTGCATGCCAGGAACTGGCCTAATTTATTTTACATTTATTTAATCATCTTAACAGTCCCCTGAGGGAGAGACTATTATTATGCCATCTTACTGAGGAGAAAACACTCACAGATCGGTTTTGCAACTGGCCCCAGTGGCACTCAGCTATAACGGAAGCTAAACATGACCATGCTGTGTTTTTTTAGTTCAATTCAGAGGACAACATACCCAAGTCTTGTAGCTAACTTTGTTGTTACAGCTAATGCCTGATGATGTGGTAACTAGCGCAGTGTCTGTGAAGAAAGAATAATATATGAAGGTACCCAAAGAAACTGCCTTGATTTTTAACCATGTGGCCAGATAAGCCTTGAGGGAGAGGCTGGGGAGAGGAGACTTGATGTGGTAATTTTCTGTCATTTTTCAAAACTGATATGCATTCTATTTAGTGTGCCTTGTGCCTGGATTCACTTTTCACTCCCTGCTCTGGCCACCCAGCCTTTCCACTGGGAAAAGCCCTGTTTTGCAGTTGTCCAAAGACTATATCTTCCAATCAGCCAGTTTGCTGTCCAAAGTGTAAAGGACAAGGGAAACTAGAATGAATGACTCAGCTTGACCCATAACTACCACTAGAAAAATAACCCACACCAAGACTCACAGGCTCTGATTTCCTGATGTCTAAAGAGCAGTATCATCTCACTGATCCGAAAGGAATCCCCTCCCAAGAGGGGATTTCACAGAAGCTCCTAGATGTGCAAGATGAACAAAAACTCACATTGCGCATGGGTGGGACCTGTGGGGAAAGAGAACTTGGGGCGTTTCAGAAGAGGGCTGGTCTGGACTCGAGTGTGGACTGGGAAGGGAAGATAGAAAAGTTCTCTCTTATAAGTTTTATCATCTGTTCTCAGAGGGGGACTGAGGGAGGGGTTGGGGAAGGGAGTCAGATGAGTAGCAGCCTCTTGAGATGGTTGCCATGCTCTCATTTTCCTCCTGGGAGAACTGACACCTAATCAGAGCTGCTGTGCATGAGCTCCCAGCTGCTGCATCAGAATTCCGTGACTCTGTTCTCGACTACAGTGGATTGGTCCAGGGGACCCCTGACCTATATGCAGCCAATCAGATTTGCCTCTAGGAATTTGGGAATTTGAACTGAGGAGCATAGATATGAGGATCCATGCTGCTGAGCTAGGGTGGTGGCCTGGAGCTGTTGCTCATGTGTATGACAGATCTGCCTTGGACCCAATTACCTTCAAGCTAACTGTTCAACTCCTGCTGGAGTTTTCTGATTCATTCATTTGTTCAATCAGTCATTCGCTTACATTTAAGTTATCTTGGGTTGATTTCTGTGATTTGGGATTGGAAGCACCTTCTGTAAAACCGTCAGAAAGCCAGCAAACACCTCTTCAGGCTTCAGTGCTATATGAAAGAAACCCATTTCTCCTAAGACTGACAAGTCAGTTGGCTGCAAATTAAGGCTCCTTGAAGTCTGAGACTACCTGAGAGTGGAAACCAGGAAAAGTGGTCCCACCCCCCACTGCCAGTCTCTCCCATCCAAGTACTAAGCAGGACTGACCCTGCTTAGCTTCCGAGATCAGATGAGATTGGGCCGTTCAGGGTGGTATGGGCATAGACCCACTGCCAGTCTCTTAAATTGTTTAAATTATATCTCAGGAGACAAGATTAAGGTCCAGCTGTGCTGATTCCAGCCTGGGGTGACTGAGAAAGCTACCATCTGATGATGGCTAGGAGTTCTAGAAGATTCTACCGACTACTAAGCCAGATTTATTACATCAGCATAGCTACAGAATATCTAAGATCCAGGAATGTGCATTTTAAATGAGCACTCTTATTAAATTTTCTTTTTCTTTTTCTTTTTTTTGAGGTAGATTTTACACACACACACACACATCAGTTATCTTGGGTAATTCCAACTTTAAAAAAAAAACATTTACTAACCATTAGTTCTCTATATTAGATTTTTGGGGCTACCTAAACAAGTTATCACAAACTAGGTGGCATAAAATGACAGAAATGTATGCTCTCACTGTTCTGAAAGTGGGAAGTCCAAAGTCCACACACCGGCAGGTCCATGCTTGCACGCGAGACTCCAGGGAAGAACCCTTTTCCTCTCCTCAGGCTTCTGGTGGTGGCCAGCAGTCCTCGGCTTGTGGCTGTGTCACTCCAGCCTCTGCCTCCACTGTTACGTGACCTTCTCTCTTGAGGGTCTGTACCTCTGTTTCCCTTTTCTTAAAAAGACACCAGTCATTGGATTGGGACCCACTGTAACTAAGACTAATCTCAACTTGATTACAACTGTAAGGACCATATTTCCAAATATTGTCACATCTGTAGGCACTGGGAGTTGGAACTTGAATATATCTTCTTGGGGAACACAATTCAACCCACCACACTTCTTGTTGAATATTTATTATATGTTGTTTCTATTTTTTTTCCAAATGATAATGCTGCTATGGACTTTTGTGTAAATCTCTGATGTCACCTTCTCTAATGGTTTCTCTATGACAGATTACTAGAAGTGAGTGACGGGTCAGTTAAAGTCAAATCAGGAAAACAAAATCACTCAAGTTTTTCTAGTATTGTGGAATTCATGCAAAACACAGACTGTGCAGATTCTAGAAGTGGCTACAGAGCCATCACGGGATGTGAGGATATCTAGAGCTTAAGAGTGGAGTCACTCTCAGCCTCTGTGAACACCCAGTGGCATCTAAAACCAGGACAGGACTGCTGGGTAGGAGCTGGATCACCAGCAATGGCTTTTAGAGGTGCTCCTGAAAGTGAGAGGGGGACACATTTTCCCGTCTCCTCTCATCCCCCAGTTCCTCACTTGTGTGTCCATGACCAGGTGACTAGGGAGCTGGAAGTACATAATCCACAGGGATCAGCCCCCTGAAGTTAGAGCAGACTTGGGGCAGGCAGAGGAGCTAAGCTGAGAGCAGGCAGATCAAGATGGGAACAGACGTGTGAAATTTTAAGTGTTTGATGCATTGCTAAATGCTTTCTAGAAAGCGGCTACCAATGTACACTCTTACAGTAATAAATGAGGGCCTGTCTCATAAAGCTTTGGCTAGTTTTGAGTATTTAAATTTAATAAATAATATTTTCTCCTAATTTCCAGGGCAATACATATTCACTATAAGAAATCTATAAAGTAGAAAAGCAAACAGAAAAATATTAAAATCCCCTCTAGCCCTATCACTCAGTGATAACCACTGTTAAGAAGTGCCTCATACGCACCTCAGTAAAACATTCTAGGAACTAAGTGGCCTTATGCATTAATTGCCCTATTACACGCAAAGTGAGAGGATATGTGAGGGGACATTCACAGGAGTGTCTGTTTTGGAGGAAGATTTTTTCTGAACATTTGTTCTCCTGAATTCTTGAGCCTACCTCACTGTTAAAATATGCAGTATGATGCAACTTAAAAATCTAGCAAGGAATCCCACAGATTCCGGCCCTCTGATCCTTGGCTTAGTGATTCTTCTTGCTGAATAGCAAACATTCAGACCTTTTCTTCTCAACTTCCTATCCCCAAGTCCAGCCCAGTGTGAGGTTCATAGTAGGTCTCCTATTTATAAATGTGTATGTGTGCATGTTTAAATGATGAGAATAAGAACACCAGTACTTTCTTTAAAATTAACCCCATCAGCACAAATAGCCTTACACGAACTCAAAAATAAGATAGGGAATCACTTTCTCACAGAACAACCTAATATGGTTACTGCCTCTGGCCACACTCTCAGAAATGAAGGGGCTCCGTCTGAGGCTGTGAAACACGCCACGGATGCTGGAGTTTACTCTTCCTCGGCTGAGGCAGCTCCCCTAGGTCTGTTTTCTAACCAGATTTCAGACCAAGCAGTCCATCAACACATTCAAGACTGAGACCAAAGACAAGGCAGCCTTAAGTAAGCAGAAGCCTATTAGGACCTGCAGAGAGAGAGGAAGCAGCGCTTACGTTCATCCACCATCGCCAGGTAGAGACAGCTCATCCACCATCGCCAGGTAGAGACAGCCGCGGCCTGGCCCTGGCCCCCAGCCCTCGGCTCACAGCGGCAGAGCCTCAGGCAAATCAGAGGCAGAGCCTGCCTTCAAGTTCTCGTTACTGGACCCTGCTTTGTGTTTTACTTCCCTGCATTACTGAAGTGATGACAGAAAGGCCCCACGGGCCCCATACAAGATGGACATTTTGCAACTTTGTTGAGCCCTTGAAATAATTTCCAGATACTTTTTCCCAAAAGAGAGGCTTAGTTCACCATGATGCTTTGTGTGTGTGTCATGTCAGCCGAGGCTGTGAGTTATGAAGGGAGGTGGGCGAGGGGTGCCTGCTAGTGTGTTAGGTCTAAACCAGGTGTCTCGAGGCATCCCAGGGGAACGCAGCTGGGCAGAGGGAACTAGAATCGAGACACAGGGGTTGAGGAAGTGCAGCTTTCCCAAAGTAGGAGCAGGGAGCAAGGGCCACTGGTGCCTCAGGCACTCTTGGCTCTTCTTGCATGGAGTTGTCATGGGATTGCGCTCGTCTTCCTTAAGTGGTCTAGGGCTAACTGCTGCCCAAAATTACTTTTTCCTTCCTTTCATTTTTAAGCCAAACTACTCAAGGGGAAGCAATAGTGACTGATACCTAGGCTAAGAGGCCCCAAACAGACTGGAAGTTCTGGGACACGTCCCAGTTGGCTCTGCTGCCGCGGCCAGCTTCACTCCAGCATCTCCAGAGTGCACTGACTCCCAGGGGGAGGGGTTCCAGCCCTTCTTCCTTGCTCTGCCTCTCTGAAGCATCATTTCATCCTGCCATCCAAAGATTTTTAAGAGTTAAGAAAATGTAAGAAGAGTTTGTGGGTTTTTTTAAACCAATGTAAGTCTTAAACTAGGCAATTCATTCCTTCCTCAAATACTCATTTATCTTATCTAAAACAGATTCAGGTCCCAATATCCCATTTGGAAGAGTCAATATCAGCCCAATGTCAGTATCTCTGTCATGTTCCATAGTCTCACTTTTCTTTGGTTTGCACCTGGACACTGGCTCCTTAGAGGTTTGTCTCCAAAGATGTATGTGATTGTGTGTGTGTGTGTGTGTGTGT
>SJYC01021358.1:0-21008 GCA_006408675.1 Madoqua kirkii | reverse complement strand
TTCAGTGTTGACCATCTGGTGATGTCCATGTGTAGAGTCTTCTCTTGTGTTGTTGGAAGAGGGTGTTTGCTATGATCAGTGCATTTTCTTGGCAAGACTCTATTAGTCTTTGCCCTGCTTCATTCCACATTCCAAGGCCAAATTTGCCTATTACTCCAGATGTTTCTTGACCTCCTACTTTAGCATTCCAGTCGCCTATAGTGAAAAAGACATCTTCTTTTAGGTGTTAGTTCTAAAAGATCTTGTAAGTCTTCATAGAACCATTCAAATTCACCTTCTTCAGCGTTACTGGTTGGGGCATAGACTTGGACCACTGTGATATTGAATGGTTTGCCTTGGAGAGAAACAGAAATCATTCTGTCGTTTTTGAGATTGCATCCAAGTACTGCACTGCAGACTCTGTTGTTGACCATGATGGCTACTCCGTTTCTTCTGAGGGATTCCTTTTTACTAGCGTTACTGGTTGGGGCATAGACTTGGACCACTGTGATATTGAATGGTTTGCCTTGGAGAGAAACAGAAATCATTCTGTCGTTTTTGAGATTGCATCCAAGTACTGCACTGCAGACTCTGTTGTTGACCATGATGGCTACTCCGTTTCTTCTGAGGGATTCCTTTTTACAGTAGTAGATATACTGGTCGTCTGTATTAAATTCACGCATTCCAGTTCATTTTGGTTTGTTGATTCCTAGAATGTCTATGTTTACTCTTGCCATCTCTTGTTTGACCACTTCCAATTTACCTTGTTTCATGGACCTGACATTCCAGGTTCCTGTGCAATATTGCTCTTTACAACATCAGATCTTCCTTCTATAACCAGTCACATCCACAGCTGGGTATTGTTTTTGCTTTGGCTCTATCTCTTCATTCTCTCTAGAGTCATTTCTCCACTGATCTCCAGTAGCATATTGGGCACCTACTGACCTGGGCAGTTGCTCTTTCAGTATCCTATCACTTTGCCTTTTCATACTGTTCATAGGGCTCTCAAGGCAAGAATACTGAAGTGGCTTGCCATTCCCTTCTCCAGTGGACCACATTCTGTCAGACCTCTCCACCATGACTTGCCTGTCTTGGGTTTTCCTGTGGTTATGGTTTGGTTTCATTGAGTTAAACTGATCCTTATATGATTAGATGGACTAGTTTTCTGTGAGTATGGTTTCACTGTGTCTGCCTTCTGATGCCGTCTTGCAACACTTACCATCTTACTTGGGTTTCTCTTAAAGTTCCTGTATAAAAGGAACTTTATTCTGGTAGATAAAGTTGAGAAACTAATGTCTCTGTTTTTGATATGCTGTTTAGGTATGTCATAAATTTCCTTCTAAGAGGCAAGCATCTTTGAATTTCATGTCTGCAGTCATCATCTACGGTTATTATGGAACCCAAGAAAAGAAAATATGTCACTGTTTCCACCTTCTCCTCTCTATTTGCCATGAAGTACTGGGATCAAAAGCCATGATTCCAGGCGTGTTTTTTTTTTTTTTAAGGGGTTTTTTGTGACCCAGGGATTGAACCCACATCTCTTGAATTGCAGGCAGATTCTGACTCACCACATGATCAGGATATCAGTAAAAAAAAAATACATGATCAGATATCAGCAAATTACTTGGTGACTGAGAAGGAACAATTTTCCTAAAATAAATACAGCCTTGAAAGTACTTCCGTGCCTTGATTCAGCAATCATTCCCTTTCCCTCAAATTGATTTTTTTTAACTGGTTACTAAAAATAGAAAAGTCTTACGGGACCTATTTTGACAACCCACATCTTAAGATAATAGGATTAGCTAGAAGACTTGTTAAGCAAAAATGAGTTGTTGTTTTGTTGTGTAATCATTAGCTCTGGACTTAAAGAAAGTTGAGGTAAGTTCACTGGCTCAGTCCTGTCTGACTCTATGTCATCCCATGGACTGCAGCACACCAGGTCTTCCTGTCTATTACCAAATCCAGGAGGTTAATCAAATTCATGTTCATTGAGTTGATGATGCCATTCAACCATCTAATCTTTAATCCCCTTCTTCTTCTGCCTTCATTCTTTCCCAGAATCATGGTCTTTTCAAATGAGTCAGCTCTTTGCATCAGGGGGCCAAATTATTGGAGTTTCAGCTTCAACATCAGTCCTTTCAATGAACATTCAGGACTGATTTCCTTTAGGATGGACTGGTTGGATCTCTTGAAGTCCAAGGGACTCTCAAGAATCTTCTCCAACAACATAGTTCAAAAGCATCAGTTATTCAGCACTCAGCTTTCTTTATAGTGCAACTCTCAAATTCATACATGACTACTGGAAAAACCATAGCCTCAAATAGATGGACATTTGTTAGCAAGTGATGTCTTTGCTTTTCAATATGCAGTCTAGGTTGGTCATAATTTTTCTTCCAAGGAGCAAACGTCTTTTAATTTCATGGCTGCAGTCACCATCTACAGTGATTTTGCAGCCCAAGAAAATAAAGTCTGCCTCTGTTCCAGTGTTTCTCCATCTATTTGCCATGAATTGATGGGAACAGATGCCATGATCTTTGTTTTCTGAATGTTGAGCCTTAAGCCAACTTTTTCTGTCTCCTCTTTCACTTTCATCAAGAGACTCTTTAGTTCTTCCCTTTCTGCTATAAGGGTGATGTCATCTGCATATTTGAGGATATTTATATTTCTGCTGGCAATCTTGATTCCAGCTTGTGATTCATAGCCCAGCGTTTTTCATGGTGACAGTATACAGCCTTGAAGAACTCCTTTTCCTATTTGAAAAGAGTCTGTTGTTACATGCCCAGTTTTAACTATTGCTTCCTGACCCACACACAGATTTCTCAAGAGATAGGTCAGGTGATCTGGTATCCCAATCTCTTTCAGAATTATCCAGCTTATTATGATACACATTCACATCCTATTGACACCCACATTCACACCCACATTTTATTCAAATCCTAAAAGATGATGCTGTGAAAGTGCTGCCTCAATATGTGTGAAAATTTGGAAAGGTCAACAGTGGCTACAGGACTCAAAAAGATCAGTTTTCATTCCAATCCCAAAGAAAGGCAATGCCAAAGAATGCACAAACTACCACAAAATGCACTCATCTCACACATCAGTAGAGCAATGCTCAAAATTCTGAAAACCAGACTTCAGCAATATGTGAACCATGAACTTCCTGATGTTAAAGCTGGTTTTAGAAAAGGTAGAGGAAACAGAAATCAAGTTGTCAACATCTGCTGGATCATAAAAAAAAAAAACAACACACACAACTGTTTCAGAAAAAACATTCACTTCTGCTTTATTGACTATGCCAAAGCCTTTGACTGTGTGGATCACAGAAAACTGTGGAAAATTCTGAAAGAGATGGGAATACCAGACCACCTGACCTGCCTCTTGAAAATCCTGTATGCAGGTCAGGAAGCAATAGCTAGAACTGGGCATGGAACAAAAAACTGTTTCAAATAGGAAAAGGAGTACATCAAGGCTGTGTACTATCACCCTGATTATTTAACTTATATGCAGAGTACATCACGAGAAACATTGGGCTGGATGAAGCACAAACTAGAATCAAAATTTCCAGGAAAAATATCAATAACCTCAGATATGCAGATGATGGCACTCTTATGGCAGAAAATAAAGAAGAACTTAAGAGACTCTTGATGAAAGTAAAAGAGGAGAGTGAAAACGTTGACTTAAAGCTCAACATTAAGAAAACTAATATGGCATCTGGTCCATCATTTCATGGAAGACAGATGGGGAAACAGTGGAATCAGTGACTGATTTTATTTTGGGGTGCTCCAAAATCACTGCAGATGGTGATTGGAGCTATGATTTTAAAAGATGCTTACTTCTTGGAAGGAAAGTTATGACCAACCTAGACAGCATATTAAAAAGCAGAGACCTTACTTTGCCAACAAAAGTCCATCTACTCAAGGCTATGGTTTTACCACTAGTGATATATAGATGTGAGACTTAGACTAAAAGGAAACCTGAGCACTAAAGAACAGATGCTATTGAACTGTGGTGTTGGAGGAGACTCTTGAGAGTCCCTTGGACAGCAAGGAGATCCAACCAGTCTATCATAAAGGAAATCAACCCTGAGTGTTTATTAGAAGGACTGATGTTGAACCTGAAACTACAATAGTTTGACCCCATGATGTGAAGTGCTGACTTACTTGAAAAGACCCTGATGTTGGGTAAGATTGAAGGTAGAAAGAGAAGGGGACAACAGAGGATGAAATGGTAGGATGGCATCACCAACACAATGAATATGAATTACAGTAGGCTTCAGGGGTTGGTGATGGACAAAGAGGCCTGGTGTGCTACAATTCACAAGATCGCAAACAGTTGGACACTCCTGAGTGACTGAACCTAACTGATTGTGATCCACAGAGTCAAAGGGTTTGGCACAGTTAATAAAGCAGAAATAGATATTTTCCTGGAACTCTCATGGTTTTTTGATGATCCAGCGGATGTTGGCAATTGAACTCTGGTTCTTCTGCCTTTTTCTAAAACTAGCTTGAACATCTGGAATATCATGGTTCATGTATTGTTGAAGCCTGGCTTGGAAAATTTTGACCATTACCTTGCTAGTATGTGAGATGAGTGCGATTGTGTGGTATTGACTGTGAGCATTCTTTAGCCTTGCCTTTCTTTGGGATTGGAATAAAAACTGACCTTTTCCAGTCCTGTGGCCACTGCTGAGTTTTCCATATTTGCTGACATATGGAGTGCAGCACTTTCACAGCATCATCTTTCAGGATTTGGAACAGCTCAACCAGAATTCCATGACCTCCACTAGTTTTATTCATAGTGTTGCTTTTTAAGGCACACTTGATGTCACATTCCAGGATGTGTGGCTTTAGGGGAGTGATCACACCATCGTGATTATCTGGGTCGTGAATATCTATTTTGTACATTTCTTTTGTGTATTCTTGCCACCTCTTCTTAATATCTTCTGCTTTTGTTAGATTCATACCATTTCTGCTCTATTTTGCCCATTTTTGGATGAAGTGTTCCCTTATATCTCCAATTTTCATGAAGAGATCTCAAGACTTTCCCATTCTATTGTTTTCCTCTGTTTTTTTTTTTTGTTGATCATTGAGGAAAGCTTTCTTATCACTCCTTGCTATTCTTTCAAACTCTGCATTCAAATTGTTATATCTTTCATTTTCTCCTTTACTTTTGGCTTCTCTTTTTTTCACAGCTATTTATAAGACCTCCTCAGACAGCCATTTTGCTTTTTTGCATTTCTTTTTCTTGTGGATAGTCTTGATCCCTGTCTCCTCTACAATGTCACAAACCTCCATCTATACTTCATCAAGCACTCTGTTTATCAGATCTAGTCCCTTAAATCTATTTCTCATTTCCACTGTATAGTCATCAAGAATTTGATTTAGGTCCTATCTGAATAGTTTAGTGGTTTTCCCTACTTTCTTCAATTTAAGTCTGAATTTAGCAATAAGGATTTCATGATCTAAGCCACAGTCAGCTCCTGGTCTTGTTTTTCCTGAATGTATAGAGCTTCTTCATCTTTGGCTGCAAATAATATAATTAATCTGATTTCAGTGTTGAGCATCTGGTGATGTCCATGTGTAGAGTCTTCTCTTGTGTTGTTGGAAGAGGGTGTTTGCTATGATCAGTGCATTCTCCTGGCAGAACTCTATTAACCTCTGCCCTACTTCATTCTGTATCCCAAGGCTAAACTTGCCTGTTACTCCAGGTGTTTCTTGACTTAACTACTTTTGCATTCCAGTTCTCTGTAATGAAAAGGACATATTTTGAGAGTGTTAATTCTACATTTTATAGGTCTTTATAGAAACATTCAACTTCAGTTTCTTCAGCATTACTTTTCAGAGCATAGACTTGGATTACCGTAATATTGAATGCTTTTCCTTGGGAACAGAGATGATTCTATCATTTTTGAAACTGAATCCAGGTACTGCATTTTGGGCCCTTTTGTTGACTATAATGGCTACTCCATTTCTTCTAAGGGATTCTTGCCCACAGTAGTAGGTATAATGATCATCTGAGTTAAATTCACCCATTCCAGTTCATTTTAGTTCACGGATTCCTAAATTTCGATGTTCACTCTTGCCATCTCCTGTTTGATCATTTCCGATTTGCCTTGATTCATGATTAGTCTTAGGTAAAATACATTCTTGCCACAACTCTGAGCTGAAGAAAAAAGTGTCTTATGTGACTAATAGAGGAAATGTGGAGAGAAAAAAAAAAAGAAGGAAACAAAAACATGTTTGCCCCTTTCTCCTCCTTAAGGACCCCAGACTCCTTATCAATCTACCTAAGAATTAGCTTTCTCATCCCCCTTTTTCATAGACTTAGGAGAATATGGATGCCATGGAAAAGAATGTTGCTCTTATTCTTTAGCTGCTTCCTGCTGGCCAGGGCTCAGCCCCTAAATTGTTGAGGCAGCATATTCTCTTACCCTCATACTGATGATCTCTGATCGGAGGACCTTATGTAATAGTTGGAAAAAGCTGTGGCACTTGTAGGAGTTTGAATAATAATTTGCAAATTAAAGTTTTTAGATGGAAACAAGCCCCATTATACAGTCACAGATATAAGGCAAAATAGTCATTAAACCAAGTTAAAACATAATCAAAGTTAAAAGCCACATTAAGTCCATAGTTAAAGTACTAAGTGTTGCACCATTCCATTAGGATTGTTAGATGTCATCAGATTAAAAGCAGGCAGTCACATATGATTGCTGATGATAAAGGTTTTTGCAGATTTGAAGAAAGTCCTTTTTCTGAAGCAGAGAAACCCACCATGTGAAGCCCTCCACTGATGAGGAAGGGCGCACTCTGCAGACCCAGCAATTAGACCAATTATGAAATGCAATATAAGAATTAGCCCAGGAGAGGAAGGCCTGGACGTGAGGGTCAAACAATAGACTGTAGAGTTTAGAAGTCAGCAGAAGCAAGCCCACATAATTTATCAGGCCCTTCTGAAAAATAAGAGCATGGACTCTAAAAACATAAAAATGACATCACTTAGTCTCAATCACGGTGCCACCTTTTAACTCAAATGTGGTGCACATGGGTCAATTCCTAGCCCTTTGAAACTGTGGAGGAAGAAAGAATAACCTAATAGAAACCTTTCATGCCAGGACAACATCGAGATAGTCTCCCATATCCCAATATATTTTATCAGGACTTCTGCTCACACAACAGTTTGTCTGAGCCAGAGGCTGGGTCAGAAGTTACCTCCCAGAGTTCTCATAATGTCTGTTGAAAGGCTGAAAGTTGAGTCACATAGTTAATTCTAAGGCTTCAGGATCTAAGACAATATCTGTGCACAAAAGTGGTCTGCGTTAAAGACATTCAAAAGGAAACAGTCCCTTCTTCTCAGAGGCAATTTGTGCCCTCATTAAAGCTCTGTGTAAAACTTTAAACCAATTGTCTTGTGTTTCCTGAGTTAGCTTATGCAGATGCCTCTTAATACCTCTTTATAATGTCATTGGCCTTCCCAACTTTTCCTCAAGATTGGGGTCTCCAGGAGCAGTGTAAGTAGTATTCTATTCCTAGCGTTTTGAACACTTTGAGTCATAGCAGCTTTAAAGGGGGAGCCATTGTTACTCTGAAGGTTCCATGGTAGCCCAAACCTGGGAATAATTTTATGGATTCTACAGGCTGCTGATGAGACCCTTGGGGTTGTGCCATGACTGCCAATGCCATACTTTTCTTTTGAATAATAAACAGATTAAATTCTGACCCTGTCATCACTTAGTCTCAATCACGGTGCCACGTTTTAACTCAAATGTGGTGCACATGGGTCAATTCCTAGCCCTTTGAAACTGTGGAGGAAGAAAGAATAACCTAATAGAAACCTTTCATGCCAGGACAACATCGAGATAGTCTCCCATATCCCAATATATTTTATCAGGACTTCTGCTCACACAACAGCTTGTCTGAGCCAGAGGCTGGGTCAGAAGTTACCTCCCAGAGTTCTCATAATGTCTGTTGAAAGGCTGAAAGTTGAGTCACATAGTTAATTCTAAGGCTTCAGGATCTAAGACAATATCTGTGCACAAAAGTGGTCTGCGTTAAAGACATTCAAAAGGAAACAGTCCCTTCTTCTCAGAGGCAATTTGTGCCCTCATTAAAGCTCTGTGTAAAACTTTAAACCAATTGTCTTGTGTTTCCTGAGTTAGCTTATGCAGATGCCTCTTAATACCTCTTTATAATGTCATTGGCCTTCCCAACTTTTCCTCAAGATTGGGGTCTCCAGGAGCAGTGTAAGTAGTATTCTATTCCTAGCGTTTTGAACACTTTGAGTCATAGCAGCTTTAAAGGGGGAGCCATTGTTACTCTGAAGGTTCCATGGTAGCCCAAACCTGGGAATAATTTTATGGATTCTACAGGCTGCTGATGAGACCCTTGGGGTTGTGCCATGACTGCCAATGCCATACTTTTCTTTTGAATAATAAACAGATTAAATTCTGACCCTGTGGGCAAGCGTCAAGCAGAAGCCTGTAAAAGAGCAATTTAAAGAAACATAAAGGCATTTTGAGTCTCTGATGACCATATAAGCTTATCAGTTTAGGTGTGTTGAGTTTCAATTATGTATATATAAAGGTCTGGCAAGTTCCCCATAATCTGGAATCCAAATACAGCAATAGCCTATAATGCTCAAGACTCTTCTCAATTGTCTTAAAGGCATTGGTAGAAGATGACTTATTATAGGTTTAACTCTAGAAGGTATCCTTCAAATCAATGACTGAAAAATATTTGGCTCATTCAGGAATTTCAGAATATAAAGTATAAGGATAGACACCACTGGCTATAAAGACCACAGCCTTATTTATTATTTGTAAACCTTGAACTAGTTTCCATTTAACATTTGACATTTTTTATACCCAAAATAGGAGTATTGCATAGACTGTTACAGAAAATCAACTACCCTCATTCCTTTAAATTTTCAATAATGGATTCTAACTCTTTCTGAACCTCAGGCTTTAGTTGCTACTGTTTTTGATGTGGAAATAGGTGAGGATCTTTGAGTCTGATAATGACAGGAACAGCGTTTTGTGCTCAAACCAGTTTTTTCATCAGCCCACACTCTAGGATTTATATTTTGTTCAATTAATGGGAGAGAAAGGATGGGTTCCATATTCATGTACACAGAGGCCTGAATCTTGCTCACTATATCTCTCCTCAGAAGGGGTTGAGGAGACTCTGACACATTAAAAAAATCATGTGAATGCTGCACAGAGTCCCAGTTGCAATTTAAAGAATGACTGAAGTAATAGAATTTGGCTTGTCCAAACAGTCCCATTATGGTAATAGATTGGAAAGACAGTGGACCAGGGGCTCTACTGAGCACAGAGAAATTTGCCTGAAGTTTCAAAAGGAAATCAACTCATCCCCTCCCCGCTCCCCTCCACACACATACAGTTATTAATACACAGGGTTCGTCAGGTGTTATTAGGATAGGAGCTTGTGTTGTGGGGACGCCAGGGATACTTTAGTCCTGATTATCTTGAGAGTCTGACCCCTGAGACATATACTTCTGAGGGAAGTCTCTTCTCCAGTGTGGTCCTTTGCAGACTGGACATGGAGTGGAATGTGTCTTAGATGCCTGAGTGCAATCTTGCTTGAGATGTCCCTCATTTCCACCATAATAATGTCTGTCCTTGTTCACCTGGGTTCCTCTGGGAATTTTTCTTTTCAGGCTGTTTCAGAGTGGATCTTATAGTCATTGATGGGGCTTCAGTCTTTTGCCTGGTTCTTTTCTGTCTCCTGTTTTCCTCCTTGTATTCTCTGCCATAATAAACTGTTTGAGCCATTTGCACAGGTTATTTAAAGAATAACTTTGTCTATATACCAGTTTTAGTAACTTACAGCAGGTATCTGGAGCCAACTGAGTGAGAAGCCTACCTCGTAAGATTATTTCTCCCTCCCCTCTGCACTTTCAGGATCAATATTAGTAAACTCGTGAAGAGCCTCACAAAGTCTATCCAGAAATTCATAAGGAGCTTCTTCCTATTTCTGTTCTATGTCAGCCAACTTGGAATAGTTTAAACTCCTAGTGCACGCTCACTTGAGTCCTTCAAGAATACATCTGCCAAAGTGACTCTGATACCACCTTCCTTTAACTACGTTATAGCACCAATCTGGCTCTGTTGTGGCGACTACCTGATTCCCAGGGTAAAAGGCAGATATTTCATCCTCCTTCTTTCCTGTTGATTTATTACCAAACCATTCATCTTCAAATGCATTAGCTTTTTCCAAAACTGAGTTTTTGTGTCAGGAGTCAGCATATGTCCTAAGATATGCATACGTCTCTCCAAGCAAGGTTAAGCTCTGGGAATAAAACTTATCCCAGTCTCTCAAAAATGCATTTTAAAGGGGGTGATTCTGGAACTGTTAGCTTCTTTTTGAAAGAGAGAAAAAAGTGACATCCAGAGCTGTGTCTTTTTTCTACCACAAGGAACCCTACCTTCTTCAGATCAGGGTGGAGATAGACTTCTCAGTGAAGTTTTCCTTCCCTGGTCAGACTTAGCCTGTCTCCTACTGACACAGATGCCTTCGTTGTTCCTGTCAGCCCTCTTCATTCTACCATTGAGATGGAACAGAAATGCTCCAGGAGTATACCTGATGGAATCCCAAATTGATTTCCAGTTTCTCACCATTAAGAACTTGGCTTGATTTCCCCTTTTCCTCTAGTGCCACCCAGGATGGAACAGAGCAGTTTGCTGGAATGTTTTCCAAGCTAGAACCACTAGCTTCTATATTCCATATACCTGTTCTGACTGCAGTAGAAGTGGCAAGTTGTAAAGGGATGAACAACAACAACAAAACCTAAGAAGATGTTTTCTCTGTGTTGCCACTCCAGTTTATGTGATGGCAAAAGAGGTGGTAGAGGGTTGACCAAAAGGAAAAAGTGAAGTTTGTCCTTGAGTTACTAGGGTTATTACCAGAGTTATTAGAGTCATAATTTTTCCAGTTTATTTCCACAGATTTCACAAAAGGAAATATTAGGGAGTTGAGACAGAAGCCACTAAATATTTTTATCCGATCCACTATTCTTGTCTTGAGAACCCCATAAACAGTATGAAAAGTCACAAAGAAAGGAAACTGAAAGATGATCTCCCTGGTTGGTAGGTGCCCAATATGCTGCTGGAGAATGATAGATAAATAATTGCAGAAAGAATTAAGAGATGGAGCCAAGGAAAAAATAACACCCAGTTGTGGATGTGACTTGTGATATAAGTAAAGTACAATGTTGTAAAGAACAATACTGCATCAGGTCAGTTTAGTTCAGTCACTCAGTTGTGTCCTTCTCTTTGTGACCCCATGAACTGCAGCACACCAGGCCTCCCTGTCCATCACCAACACCCAAAGTTCACTCAGACTCAGATATATCGAGTCAGTGATGCCATCCAGCCATCTCATCCTCTGTCATCCCCTTCTCTTCTTGCCTCCAATCCCTCCCAGAATCAAAGTCTTTTCCAATGAGTCAGCTCTTCACATAGGGGGCCAAAAAACTGCAGTTTCAGCTTCAGCATCATTCCTTCCAAAGAAATCCTAGGGCTGATCTCCTTCAGAATGGACTGGTTGGAACTCCTTGCAGTCCAAGGACTCACAAGAGTCTTCTCCAACACTACAGTTCAAAAGCATCAATTCTTCGGTGCTCAGCTTTCTTCACAGTCCAACTCTCACATCTATACATGACTACTGGAAAAACCATAGCCTTGACTAAGTGGACCTAAGTCTGCAAAGTAATGTCTCTGCTTTTGAATATGCTATCTGGGTTGGTCATAACTTTTCTTCCAGGGAGTAAGCATCTTTTAATTTCATGGCTGCAATCACCATCTGCAGTGATTTTGGAGGCCCCAAAAATAAAGTCTGACACTGTTTCTACTGCTTCCCCAATTATTTCACTTGAAGTGATGGGACCAGATGCCATGATCTTCGTTTTCTAAATGTTGAGCTTTAAGCCAACTCTCCTCTTTCACTTTTATCAAGAGGATTTTTAGTTCCTCTTCACTTTCTGCCAAAAGGATGGTGTCATCTGCATATTTGATGTTATTGATATTTCTCCCGACAATCTTGATTCCAGCTTGTGTTTCTTCCAGTCCAGAGTTTCTCATGATGTACTCTGCATATAAGTTAAATAAGCAAGGTGACAATATACAGCCTTGACGTACTCCTTTTCCTATTTGGAACCAGTCTGTTGTTCCATGTCCATTTCAAACTGTTGCTACCTGATGTGCACAAAGATTTTTCAAGAGGCAGGTTAGGTGGTCTGATATTCCCATCTCTCCCAGAATTTTCCACAGTTTATTGCGATCCACACAGTCAAAGGCTTTAGCATAGTCAATAAAGCAGAAATAGATGTTTTTCTGGAACTCTCTTGCTTTTTCCATGATGCAGTGAATGTTGGCAATTTGATCTCTGGTTCCTGTCTTTTCTAAAACCAGCTTGAGCAGCTGGAAGTTCACGGTTCATGTATTGCTGAAGCCTGGCTTGCAGAATTTTGAGCATTAATTTACTAGCATGTGAGATGAGTGCAATTGTGTGGTAGTTTGAGCATTCTTTGGCATTGCCTTTCTTTGGGACTGGAATGAAAACTGACCTTTTCTAGTCCTGTGGCCACTGCTGCATTTTCCAAATTTGCTGGCATATTGAGTGCAACAGTTTCCTAGCATCATCTTTCAGGATTTGAAACAACTCCATTAAAATTCCATCACCTCCACTAGCTTTGTTCGTAGTGATGCTTTCTAAGGCCCACTTGACTTCACATTCCAGGGTGTCTGGCTCTAGGTGAGGGATCCCACTGTCGTGATTATTTGGGTCTTGAAGATTTTTTTTGTACAGTTCTTCTGTATATTTCTGTCATATCTTTTTAATATCTTCTGCTTCTCTTAGGTCCATAGCATTTTACTGTCCTTTATCGAGCACATCTCTGCGTGAAATGTTCCCTTGATATCTCTAATTCTCTTGAAGAGATCTTTAGTCTTTCCCATTCTATTTTTCTTCCTCTATTTCTTTGCACTGATCACTGAAGAAGGCTTTCTTATCTCTTCTTGCTATTCTCTGGAACTCTGCCTTCAGATGCTTATCTTTCCTTTTCTCCTTTGCTTTTTGCTTCTCCTTTTCAGTTATTTGTGAGGCCTCCCCAGACAGCCATTTTGCTTTTTCGCATTTCTTTTCCATGGGGATGGTCTTGATCCCTGTCTCCTATACAATGTCACAAACCTCATTCCATAGTTCATCAGGCACTCTATCTATCAGATCTAGGCCCTTAAATCTATTTCTCACTCTCACTGTATAATCATAAGGGATTTGATTTAGGTCATATCTGAATGGTCTAGAGGTTTTTCCTACTTTCTTCAACTTAAGTCTGAATTTGGTAATAAGGAGTTCATGATCTGAGCCACAGTCAGCTCTTGGTCTTGTTTTTGCTGAATGTATAGAGCTTCTCCATTTTTGGCTGTGAAGAATATAATCAATCTTATTTCACTGTTGACCATCTGGTGATGTCCATGTGTAGAGTCTTCTCTTGTGTTGTTGGAAGAGGGTGTTTGCTATGATCAGTGCATTTTCTTGGCAAGACTCTATTAGTCTTTGCCCTGCTTCATTCCACATTCCAAAGCCAAATTTGCCTGTTACTCCAGGTGTTTCTTGACCTCCTACTTTAGTATTCCAGTCCCCTATAATGAAAAGGACATCTTCTTTTAGGTGTTAGTTTTAAAAAGTCTTGTAGGTCTTCATACAACTATTCAAATTCACCTTCTTCAGCGTTACTGGTTGAGGCATAGACTTGGATCACTGTGATATTGAATGGTTTGCCTTGGAGAGAAACAGAGATCATTCTGTCGTTTTTGAGATTGCATCCAAGTACTGCATTTCAGACTTTTTTTTTTTTTTTTTTTTTTTAACCATGATGGCTACTCCATTCCTTCTGAGGGTTTTCTGCCCACAGTAGCAGATATATTGGTCATCTGAGTTAAAATCACCCATTTCAGTCAATTTTAGTTTGCTGATTCCTAGAATGTCTATGTTTACTCTTGCCATCTCTTGTTTGACCACTTCCAATTTGCCTTGATTCATAGACCTGACATTCCAGGTTCCTATGCAATATTGCTCTTTACAGCATTGGACCTTGTTTCTATCACCAGTCAAATCCACAGCTGGTATTTTTTTGTTTGTTTGTTTGTTTTTGCTTTGGCTCCATCCCTTCATTCTTTCTGTAGTTATTTCTCCACTGATCTCCAGTAGCATATTGGGCACCTACTGACCTGGGCAGTTGCTCTTTCAGTATCCTATCATTTTTCATTTTCATACTGTTCATGTTGTTTTCAAGGCAAAAATACTGAAGTGGTTTGCCATTCCCTTCTCCAGTGGACCACATTCTGTCAGATCTGTCCACCATGACCTGCCCATCTTGGATTGCCCCGCGGGCATGGCTTCGTCTCATTGAGATAAACAAGTCTGTGGTCTTAGTGTAATTATATTGACTAGTTTTCTGTGAGTATGGTTTCAGTGTTTTCTGCCCTTTGATGCCGTCTTGCTACACCAACTATCTCACTTGGGTTTTTCTTACCTTGGACATGGGGTATCTCTTCACGACTGTTGCAGCAAAGCTCAGCCACTGCTCCTTACCTTGGATGAGGGGTATCTTCTCACTGCCATCCTTTCTGACCTTCAACGTGGGATGCCTCCTCTAGACCCTCCTGCCCCTGTGCAGCCATCGCTCCTTGGACGTGAGGTTGCTCCTCCTCACCACTGCCACTGGCCTTGGGTGTGGGGTTGCTCTCCTCAGCCACCACCCCTGGCCTCGGGCACCGCCCCTGGTCTCGAAGGTGGGGTGGCTCCTCTTGGCCAATGCAGCTGACCTCGTATGCGGGGTAGCTCCTTCCGGAATGTTAGGTCCATGAATCAAGGTAAATTGGAAGCGATCAAACAGGAGATGGAATGAATTAGCATTGACATTTTAGAAATCAGTGAGCTAAAATGTACTAGAATAAATGAAATTAACCCAGATGACCATTATATCTACTATTGTGGGAAAGAATCCCTTAGAAGAAATGGAGTAACCATCATAGTTTTAAAAGAGTTAGAAATGCAGTGCTTGAATGCAATCTCAAAGATGACAGAATTATCTAAGTTGATTTCCAAGGCAAACCATTCAGTGTCATAGTAATATAAGTCTGTTTCCCAACCAGTAGTGCTGAAGAAGCTAAAGTTGAATGGTTCTTTGAAGATCTACAAGACCTTCTGAAACTAACACTCCCCGAAGATGTTCTTTTCATTACAGAGGATTGGAATGCAAAAGTAGCAATTCAAGAGTTACCTGGAGTAACAAGCACATTTGGTCTTGGAGGGTAGAATGAAGCAGGGCAAACACAAAACAGATTTTGTCAAGAGAATGCAATGGTCATAGCAAACACCTTCTTTCAACAGCACAAGAGAGGACTCTACACATGGACATCACCAAAATCAGATTGTTTATATTATTTGCAGCTGAAGGTGAAGAAACTCTATACATTCAGCAAAAACAAGACCAGGATCTGACTGTGGCTCAGATCATGAACACTTTATTGAAAAATTAAGACTTAAATTGAAGAAAGTAGGGAAAACCACTTGGCAATTGACCTAAATCAAATATCTTATGATTACACAGTGGAAGTGACAAATAGTTTCAAGGGATTCACTCTGCTAGAGTGCTGGAAGAACTATGGAGGGGGATTTAAAACATTTATAGGAGGGAGTGATCAAGATAATCAACAATAAAAATAAATGCAAAAATGCAAAACAGTTGCTGAGGAGCCTTTAAAAAAACCTGAGAAAAGAAGAGAAGTTAAAAGCAATGGAGAAAAAGAAAGATATACTCATTCATACACAAAGTTCCAAAGAATGGCACAGAGAAAGAAAGCCTTTCCCAGTGATCAGTGCAAAGAAATAGAGGAAAACAATAGAATGGGAAATATGAGAAATCTTTTCAAGAAAAGTAGAGATATCAAAGGAGTATTTCATGCAAAGATAGGCACAATAAAGAACAGAAATGGTATAGACCTAACAGAAGCAGAAGAGATTAAGAAGAAGTGGCAAGAGCACAGAAAGAACTATATAGAAAAGATCTTAATGACCTAGATAACCACAGTGGTGTGATCATTCACCTAAAGCCAGACATCTTGGAATATAAAATAAAGTGGGCCTTATGAAGCATCACTACAGACAAAGCTGTTGGAGATGATGATTATGAGAAATCTTTTCAAGAAAAGTAGAGATATCAAAGGAGTATTTCATGCAAAGATAGGCACAATAAAGAACAGAAATGGTATAGACCTAACAGAAGCAGAAGAGATTAAGAAGAAGTGGCAAGAGCACAGAAAGAACTATATAGAAAAGATCTTAATGACCTAGATAACCACAGTGGTGTGATCATTCACCTAAAGCCAGACATCTTGGAATATAAAATAAAGTGGGCCTTATGAAGCATCACTACAGACAAAGCTGTTGGAGATGATGAAATTCCAGTTGAGCTATTTCAGATCCTAAAAGATGATGCTGTGAAAGTGCTGCACTCAATATGACAGCAAATTTGAAAAACTCAGCAGTAGCTACAGGACTAGAAAAGTTTAGTTTTTATTCAAATCCCCCCAAAAAGCAATGCCAAATAATGTCCAAACTACGTCACAATTGCACTCATCTCACACACTAGTAAAATAATGATCAAAATTTTTCAAACCAGGCTTCAACAGTTTATGAACAATGAACTTTCAGATGGTCAAGCTGGATGTGGAAAAGGCAGAGCAACCAGAGATCAAATTGCCAACATACATTGGACAATTGAAAAAGCAAAACATTTCCATAAAAACATATACTTCTGCTTTATTGACTATGCCAAAGCCTTTGACTGTGTGGATCACAATAAACTGTGGAAGATTCCAGACCACCTAATCTGCCTCCTGAGAAATCTGTATGCAAGTCAGGAAGCAACAGTTAGAACTGGACATGGAACAGATTGGTTCCAAATTGGAAAAGGAATTCATCAAGGCTGTATATTGTCACTCTGGTTATTTAACTTTTATGCAGAATGTGTTATGGGGAATACCAGGCTGGATGAATCACAAGCTGGAACCAAATTGCCAGGAGAAATATCAGTAAATTCAGATATGCAGATGACACCACCCTTATGGCTGCTGCTGCTGCTGCTAAGTCACTTCAGTCATGTCGGACTCTGTGTGACCCCATAGATGGCACTCCACCATGCTCCTACATCCCTGGGATTCTCTAGGCAAGAATACTGGAGTGGGTTTCCATTTCCTTCTCCAGTGAATGCATGCTAAGTCGCTTCAGTCATGTCCAAATCTGTGTGACCTTATGGAGCAGCCCACCAGTCTCCTCCATCCACAGGATTCTCCAGGAAAGAATATTGAAATGGGTTGTCATTTCTTTCTCCACCCTTATGGCAGAAATAGGAAAAGAACTAAGCAGCCTCTTGATGAAAATGAAAGTGGAGAGTGAAAAAATTGGCTTAAAACTCAACATTCAGAAAACTAATATCATGGTTTCCAGTCCCATTACCTCATGGCAAAGAGATGAGGAAACAATGATAACAGTGACATACTCTATTGATGTGTGTGGGGGGCCGAGCTCCAGGGGAGCTCCAAGGGAGCTCCAAAATCATTGCAGATGGTGACTACGACCATGCAATTAAAAGATACTTACTCCTTGGAAGAAAATTTACGACCAACCTCAGTTCAGTTCAGTTCAGTTGCTCAGTCATGTCCGACTCTTTGTGACCCCATGAATCACAGCACGCCAGGCCTCCCTGTCCATCACCAACTCCAGGAGTTCACTCAGATTCACATCCATCGAGTCAGTGATGCCATCCAGCCATCTCATCCTCTGTCATCCCCTTCTCCTCCTGCCCCCAATCCCTCCCAGCATCAAAGTCTTTTCCAATGAGTCAGCTCTTCGCATGAGGTGGCCAAAGTACTGGAGTTTCAGCTTCAGCATCATTACCTTCAAAGAAATCCCAGGGCTGATCTCCTTCAGAATGGACTGGTTGGATATCCTTCCAGGCCAATGTAGACAGCAATTAAAAAGAAGAGATATTAGTTTGCTGACAAATGTCTGTCTAGACAAAGCTATGGTTTTTCCTGTGGTCATGTATGGAGGTGAAAGTTGGACTATAAAGAAAGCTGAACACCGAGGAGTTGATGCTTTTGAACTGTGGTGCTGTAGACGACTCTTGAGAGTCCCTTGGACTGCAAGGTAATCAAACAGGTCAATCCTCAAGGAAATCAGCCCTGAATATTTATTGGAAGGACTGATTATGAAGCTAAGACTCCAATTCTTTGGCCACCTGATATGAAGAACTGATTTGTTGGAAAAGACCCTGATGCTGAGAAAGACTGAAGGCAAGAGGAGAAGGGAATGGCAGAGGATGAGATGTTTGGATAGCATCACCGACTTGATGGACACGAGTTTGAGTAAGCTCTGGGAGTTGTTGATGGACAGGGAAGCCTGGCGTTATGTAGTCCATGGAGTCACAAAAGTCAGACACAACTGAGGGACTGAACTGAAGAGCTAGCACTATCAAAGAAAAAGCCCACTGCACTTCTCCTGTGGCCAAATATTAGGGTTCCCAATCTATGCTCTTAGAAATCTCGTGCTTACTAACAGTGCTTCCATCCATATAGTTTGGAGGCACAGCCATTAGAAGGACTCGTTTTTAGAGCTCTGGCTCTGTATGGAAGCAGGCAAGAGAGAGATGCTCCTGGAGATAAAGCTAAAAGGTTTTTGTTAAGGAGACATATGTCCTTAAGTAAGATATATTGTTGGTATATAGTCATTTGTGCAGAGCTTAAGGGAAAACATACCCTTTGAGCAAGATGAGTTGTTTTGTTATGTAATTATTAGCTCTGAGCTTAAAAAAAATAATTAGTCTTAGGTAAAATAGACTGTTTCCATAACAACTCAGAGCTTAAAAACAAGTGTCTTATGTGACTAAGAAAAGGAATGTAGAAATGTATATATATATATATATATATAATTTGTCCCTTTATCCTCCTCGAGGGCCCTGGACTCCTCATCAATATATCTAAGAATTAGCTATCCATTTGTACTAGAGTTTTGGCTTATATTGTTGCTAAACCTAAAGAGTTACTTTTAGATGACTAGTTACTGTTTTAGGCTAGAGGTATGTCTTAGAACTTTTAGCCTAACATTAAAAGAATTGAAGTTAGAATTGGGTGTATTTTATTGTGACAGCTAAAGTCAGAAAAGTCCCTCAATAACATTGCAAAGCCCTCCAGAGCTGATATATTCCTTCTTTTACTGTTTCCCTTAAGCATATATTGTAAAATAGTAATGAAAGATCTAAAGGGACCCTTAGATGACATTAATAACGGAACTCTTAATCTAGTAGAGTTTTATTTTATAGATTTTTCTATATGATACAGATTTTATGAGTTAATTTTAATCTTTGCTTAATATCAGTTAGGCTACTTAAGAAAGTCTCTGCAAAATATTTCAAATATCTTTTAATCACCACTTAATTTAAAAAATCAAGGTGATCAAAAACAGTACATAGTAACAAACAGAACTAATCAGCATATACAGTGAAATAATAATGCCAATTTGAATAGGCACATCTGCATTATATTAGCTAATTTAACAATAATGTACAATTCACATTCTGTGAATGTGATGGAAACACATGCCCAGTTCTAGCTACTTTATCCAATTCATTATTTTTCTTCAAAATGGAAAACAGGACATGGTTTATAGGCATTAGGAATCATGCTAAAAAAGTAAAATGTTAAATCCCTGAAAGAAATTTCTCATTAAATTGTAAAAATTAATATTTATCTGATTGACACAATGCCACTGAGTAAATGCAGCTTTTTTCCCCCCTTGCTAATTAGCTCTCTACTTATATTCTTTCATTTATCCAAGAATTAGAAGCAAGTTAAATAAATTTAGTTCAGTTCAGGGACTCAGTCATGTCCAACTCTTTGCAACCTCATGAATCGCAGCACACTAGGCCTGCCTGTCCATCACAAACTCCTGCAGTTCACCCAAACTCATGTGCATAGAGTCCGTGATGCCATCCAGCCATCTCATCCTCTGTCGTCCCTTCTCATCCTGCCCTCAATGCCTCCCAGCATCATTTTTCAAGTGAGTCAACTCTTTGCATGAGGTGGCCAAAGTATTAGAGTTTCAGCCTCAGCATCAGTCCTTCCAGTGAACACCCAGGACTGATCTCCTTTAGAATGGACTGGTTGGATCTCCTTGCAGTCCAAGGGACTCTCAAGAGTCTTCTCCAGCACCGCAGTTCAAAAGCATCAATTCTTCGGCACTCAGGTTCCTTCACAGTCCAACCCTCACATCCATACATGACCACTGGAAATACCATAGCCTTCACTATATGGACCTTTGTTGGCAAAGGAATGTCTCTGCTTTTGAATATGCTATCTAGGTTGGTCATAACTTTCCTTCCAAGAAGTAAATGTCTTTTAATTTCATGGCTGCAGTCACAATCTGCAGTGATTTTGGAGCCCAAAAAATAAAGTCTGACACTGTTTCCACTGTTTCCTCATCTATTTCCCATGAAGTAATGGGACCAGATGCCATGATCTTATTTTTCTGAATGTTGAGCTTTAAACCAACTTTTTCACTCTCCACTTTGACTTTCATCAACAGGCTTTTTAGTTCCTCTTCACTTTCTGCCATAAGGGTGGTATCATCTGCATGGCTGAGGTTATTGATATTTGTCCCAGGAATCTTGATTCCATCTTGTGCTTCTTCCAACCCATTGTTTCTCATGATGTACTCCGCATATAATTTAAATAAGCAGGATAACAATACACAGCCTTGACATATTGCTTTATGTCCACTTCTAACGGTTGCTTCCTGACCTGGCTATAGGTTTCTCAAGAGGCAAATCAAGTGGTCTGGTATTCCCATCTCTTTCAGAATTTTCCACAGTTTGTTGTGATCCACACAGTCAAAGGCTTTGGCATAGTCAATAAAGCTGGTTTTAGAAAAGGCAAAAGAACCAGA
>SJYC01021357.1:0-12735 GCA_006408675.1 Madoqua kirkii | reverse complement strand
ATAATTAGTCTTAGGTAAAATAGACTGTTTCCATAACAACTCAGAGCTTAAAAACAAGTGTCTTATGTGACTAAGAAAAGGAATGTAGAAATGTATATATATATATATATATATAATTTGTCCCTTTATCCTCCTCGAGGGCCCTGGACTCCTCATCAATATATCTAAGAATTAGCTATCTCATTTGTACTAGAGTTTTGGCTTATATTGTTGCTAAACCTAAAGAGTTACTTTTAGATGACTAGTTACTGTTTTAGGCTAGAGGTATGTCTTAGAACTTTTAGCCTAACATTAAAAGAATTGAAGTTAGAATTGGGTGTATTTTATTGTGACAGCTAAAGTCAGAAAAGTCCCTCAATAACATTGCAAAGCCCTCCAGAGCTGATATATTCCTTCTTTTACTGTTTCCCTTAAGCATATATTGTAAAATAGTAATGAAAGATCTAAAGGGACCCTTAGATGACATTAATAACGGAACTCTTAATCTAGTAGAGTTTTATTTTATAGATTTTTCTATATGATACAGATTTTATGAGTTAATTTTAATCTTTGCTTAATATCAGTTAGGCTACTTAAGAAAGTCTCTGCAAAATATTTCAAATATCTTTTAATCACCACTTAATTTAAAAAATCAAGGTGATCAAAAACAGTACATAGTAACAAACAGAACTAATCAGCATATACAGTGAAATAATAATGCCAATTTGAATAGGCACATCTGCATTATATTAGCTAATTTAACAATAATGTACAATTCACATTCTGTGAATGTGATGGAAAGACATGCCCGGTTCTAGCTACTTTATCCAATTCATTATTTTTCTTCAAAATGGAAAACAGGACATGGTTTATAGGCATTAGGAATCATGCTAAAAAAGTAAAATGTTAAATCCCTGAAAGAAATTTCTCATTAAATTGTAAAAATTAATATTTATCTGATTGACACAATGCCACTGAGTAAATGCAGCTTTTTTCCCCCCTTGCTAATTAGCTCTCTACTTATATTCTTTCATTTATCCAAGAATTAGAAGCAAGTTAAATAAATTTAGTTCAGTTCAGGGACTCAGTCATGTCCAACTCTTTGCAACCTCATGAATCGCAGCACACTAGGCCTGCCTGTCCATCACAAACTCCTGCAGTTCACCCAAACTCATGTGCATAGAGTCCGTGATGCCATCCAGCCATCTCATCCTCTGTCGTCCCTTCTCATCCTGCCCTCAATGCCTCCCAGCATCATTTTTCAAGTGAGTCAACTCTTTGCATGCGGTGGCCAAAGTATTAGAGTTTCAGCCTCAGCATCAGTCCTTCCAGTGAACACCCAGGACTGATCTCCTTTAGAATGGACTGGTTGGATCTCCTTGCAGTCCAAGGGACTCTCAAGAGTCTTCTCCAGCACCGCAGTTCAAAAGCATCAATTCTTCGGCACTCAGGTTCCTTCACAGTCCAACCCTCACATCCATACATGACCACTGGAAATACCATAGCCTTCACTATATGGACCTTTGTTGGCAAAGGAATGTCTCTGCTTTTGAATATGCTATCTAGGTTGGTCATAACTTTCCTTCCAAGAAGTAAATGTCTTTTAATTTCATGGCTGCAGTCACAATCTGCAGTGATTTTGGAGCCCAAAAAATAAAGTCTGACACTGTTTCCACTGTTTCCTCATCTATTTCCCATGAAGTAATGGGACCAGATGCCATGATCTTATTTTTCTGAATGTTGAGCTTTAAACCAACTTTTTCACTCTCCACTTTGACTTTCATCAACAGGCTTTTTAGTTCCTCTTCACTTTCTGCCATAAGGGTGGTATCATCTGCATGGCTGAGGTTATTGATATTTGTCCCAGGAATCTTGATTCCATCTTGTGCTTCTTCCAACCCATTGTTTCTCATGATGTACTCCGCATATAATTTAAATAAGCAGGATAACAATACACAGCCTTGACATATTGCTTTATGTCCACTTCTAACGGTTGCTTCCTGACCTGGCTATAGGTTTCTCAAGAGGCAAATCAAGTGGTCTGGTATTCCCATCTCTTTCAGAATTTTCCACAGTTTGTTGTGATCCACACAGTCAAAGGCTTTGGCATAGTCAATAAAGCTGGTTTTAGAAAAGGCAAAAGAACCAGACATCATATTGGCAACATCCACTGGATCGTGGAAAAAGCAAGAGAGTTCCAGGAAAATACTTATTTCTGCTTTATTGACTATGCAAAAGCAAGTTAAATAAATTCAATTAATTAATAATAATAGTAAATATGAATATTAAAAAGAACCCACAGTGAATTGGAGCATGAAGGTAAAATATGTAAGTTAAGACCAGAGGAAAAAATAGCAATAGAGAATGTATATCTTTAGATTTTCTACATTTATCAAGAATTACTACAAATTGATCTCAGTCTTTCCAAGTTATAAGCATAAAGAGAAAGCAAACTGTTATAAATTTTGAATGTTCCATAAGGCAAAATATTACCAGTTACTAAATGAAACAAATGATAAGCAACCACTTAAACTACTTTTCCTTCCCTGCTGTAACAGTAGATAAAAATCCACTTTCCAATGCAGAAACACAGATTCTATCTCTCATCCAAGAAGATTTCACATGTCACAGAGCAAATAAGTCCGTGTGCCACAACTACTGAACCTATGCTCTAGGGCCCTTGAGCTACAATTACTGAAGCCCACATGCCTAGACACTGTGCTCGACAACAAGAGAAGCCACCTTAAAGAGAAGCCAGCCATAAAGAAGAGGAGCCACTGCTCACTGCAACTAGAGAAACCCCAAGCACAATAGCAAAGACCAATTAAAGCCAATAAATGGATTAATTAATTAAAATTATTTATTTTCTCCTCTTTAAGCACTCTGCTTATTTTTGCTTTCATATGGTAAATTATGGAAAGATAAAATGACTTCTTTTTAAAATCTATGTACCCTTTAAGAAAACCTTCAGTCTCAAAAGCGAAGTTGCAGAGTGTTCATGTAGACTTCAAGTAAAGAACTATGACATCAATTAACCTATTTCTAGTCTTGCAAGAATTCAAGGGATTTTAAAATAGCATTATTTTGTAACAAGCAAGGAACTTTTATTCTAGTATAAGTTAATCACCAAAGGGATATTTCCTATAAGCTTAAATGATACATAATGACCTTATCTCTGGGAACCCTGCCTCCCAGATAATGACTGTTAAACTAAAAATACCTTCGATTAGTTTATAGGAAACATCCTGATCACATCCATCTGTGAATAACTGCAGGAAGGAATTAACATATTTCCTCTGAAGGCTGACTGGAACTAGGAAATTTCTGACTTTATTCCTTCTCTATTTGTATAAAAGAAGCCTGAATTCTAGCTCAGGCAAGGTTATTCTTTGGCACACTATCACACCATCATATTGATCTAATGGCTTTGCAAATTAAGTTGCCCTTCCTAGCAGTGATAACTTGTGTCTCAATTTATTGGCTTGTTGTACATTGAGCAGTAAAACCTTAAATTTGGTAACAGTTTCATGAAGGACAATATATATATATATATTTATCACATGGTGTATAAAATCTAATAATACTCAGCAGGTGACAGAGCACTGGAAAATAAAGACTACATAAAAACACTACCAGGGCACTATAGTTGTGATTCAAAATTATTGAAGCTCTTTTGTTTAGATTTTGTGGTCATGCATAGGAAGGAGAAAAAGAAATAACAAGCCCAGATACTGTTTGTGGTAAGTGCAATTTTCTCAACATCTTTCCTTTTATTTTCCTTTAATACTTTCATACTTAGTTATTAGGCATGTAACAGTCCCAGCAGAGAAACTGAATTGAAAAGAACACTTACTTTCAAAGTCATGGAATCTGAACTCTAGTTTTCACTTTGACTTTTTCTTTAATCTCTTTTGACTCATTTTATTCACCTTTAAAAGAGAAAGCAGTGCTAAGTTCACAATGCAGATCTACCTTCTGATAATAATATGACTTAAGGCAGATGACTTAATCTCTGTTTTTCTTTAATTATTCGTCTGCAAATAGGATATACTCCCAAACCTTATAGAACTTTTGTGATAATTGAGTGAGCTAAAATGTCTAAAAAGTTTACCAGAGTGCCAAATACAAGCATTTATTTGATAAATATTATTTTCTTTCTTTTCATCTTTGCATTCTTCCCTTTATATTTTCCTCAAAATGTGTATACATTAAGAAACAACAGATGAATGCTAATGCCACACCTTTTCTATCCCACATGGGATATAAAATGGGATAGCATTCTTTTTAGTTTTCAAGTTAAATTACACCATGGATTCATTAAATGATTTATGGCAATGTTGTTTTTCCTTCCTTTGGAAGCTCTGGTCCCAAGACAAGATTTTGAACACTGAGAACTAAGTTGGTTCTAGATCCTCAAATTAAAAAAAAAAAAAAAGATAAGGAAAGAAAAGAAAAAGAAACTTTATGCATCAAATTCACCAAATCGTGTGTTCCTGTTGTGATGCTATGACAAATATGGCAACTTATTAAATGGGATTGTCCAAAGTAAAAGTTCCCTTGATATAAGTTTCAGTATGTGTGTATAGTAGTGAAGGAGCATCGGGAGGGAGTCCTTCATCCTCGTGGTTATGTTAAACGGTGGCTATCTTCTATACTACTCTGTGTGTAGACCTAGATGTTCCCATATATTAATGTGTCTACTTGTTAGACTGTGTAATCCAGAACACATATGCACATCTATTTTCCCAAGGAAAGGCAAGAATGGCTGAGTTACAGAAAAATCTAAAAACAATCAACTGGACCTGTTTCTTTATTAGACAAAGATTCATCTTTTTTTCTCATCACTGTTTGATTGATTGATTTAAGTATCAGGGACTTGACCCTGAAGTTGGAGCTCTATGACCATTACCTACATTAGCAGCAACACAGGGTGGAGTGGAGTGGGCAAAAAGGACAGATTGAAAAATATTTCTTTGTCTTCTTCATGATCTGTTAACCACCGGGAATCTTCCCAAACTCATCTGGTCCTTAAATCCAGGCTTTGTGAGAGCTGATATATTCTACCCTAGTATGTAATGTATACGAATAGAAAACCCCCTTGTCTTATCCCATAGCTCTTAACAGATAATCACAAAATTATTTAGTCTGATTTGTTATGACTGTTCAAAAAGGTGAGCTATACATTTCAACAGTTTGTTCAGCATATTCTAGTGATTATGTCTGTCGTGACAGCCATAAAAGCCTAGATCAAAAAGGGTCTGATTTCATACTCATTGACACAACTGAAAGAAAATTTTTTCTTGTATTTTCATTCTCTCTGAACTCCTGTTTTCCAGATTCCATCCAATTCTAACTCAATGTTTTTATTTAATAAATCCTTTAGAGAAAGGGAATTATTTGGCTTTAATTAGTGTACTGATATTGGTTTCCCAAGAAAAATTAAGGTAGTCAGACTTTATATGCATAGTGATAATTGCTCCCCACACTGTCTTAGCAGCAAGGAGCAGAGCTGTTGGGAGCAACAAACACTGAAGTGTTATGCAAAAGTTCATTACTATCCTCTGTTCTTCTGCTTGCTGGCTCCCAATACAGTCATGGGCTACAAAATGTACCTACGAGAGAATCTTAACGCCATTTAAGTATATGTCACAAGGCAAGTTGCAGAAAAGAAAGTATAATGCAGAAGTAAAGAAGCAGAAATAGAGGTAAAGCAATAAATATCATGGAACATAGATGTGGAGTCACAGGAGTTGCCTCAAGTGTCAAAAAGTACTCCCTTATTAGAAGCCAAATTGTCAGCTGATATATTTTGCTAAATTATTTAATTTTGTTATAAAATTTTCTTCTCTACCACACCATCACTCTGTTGTCCCCAGCTCCTGTTAAGTGAGTTTTTCTCTTCCTTTGAAAATAGATACGATTGAGAGTTCAGAGCAAGAAGCCTACTTTCTAAGACTTCATAAGAAATGATGGAGTAGCCACTACTCTAGCCATGTGTAAATCAAGTAATATGAATACAGGACTCTATGTTATACTATTGTAGATTCATTAACAATTGTGGAAGGCAGCTTAAAAGCTGGAGTAGCTGGCAAAGAAGATGGCAGAGGAATAGGATGGGGAGACCACTTTCTCCTCTACAAATTCATCAAAAGAATATTTAAACGTTGAGTAAATTCCACAAAACAACTTTTGAATGCTGGCAGAGGACATCAGGCACCCAGAAAAGCAGCCTACTGTCTTCAAAAGGAGGTAGGAAAAAAATACAAAAGACAAAAAAAAAAAAAAAGAGAGAGAGAGAGAGACAAAAGAGGTAGGGATGGAGCTCCATCTCAGGAAGGGAGTCTTAAAAAGAGAGGTTTCCAAATACGAGGAAACACTCTCACTGCTGAGTGTGTGGCAAGCCTTGAAGGCACAGAGGGCAACATAACAGGGAGGGAAATTAAATAAATAATTAAACCCCGCAGATTAAGAGCCCACTGATAATTCCCCCAGTGGAGAAGCAGTGCAGACACCTGCACCTGCCACTAGCAAGCGGGGGCTGGGCAGGGAGGCACAGGCTGCATTGCTTAGAGTAAGGACTGAGCCTGAATGTCCTGAGGGCAATCTGAGTGAACTAACTTGAGCTAGAAAACCAGACTATGGGAAAGCTACCACATGAAAAGCCTGAATCTAAGACACCATCACTCCTGCAGACAGAGCAAAGGACTGAAGAAAGTGGCCGGCTGCAGACCATCCCCCTCCAGTGACAGGCAGCCAAAACCAAAAGGTGGCAATCACAGCTCCAGAGAGACATTATCTACCAAACTACGAGCAGACTTCTTTTCTAACTAAGATTTCTTGGGATTCTGGACTGTCAACATCCAAGAAAGTGCACCGGTTGTACACCCAGAAAACCAAGAGGCAGGGATCGGGGAGGTGATAAGTCTCAGGGACTGTGCTCACCAAACACCACATCATCTGAGCTGCTAGGATCTAGGAAGGGCACAAAATGCAGGTGCAACCGAGTCTGTGCCTCTGAGGACTACCTGAGTGCCTGAACCTAAGAGGCTTAGACTTGGGAGGTGCAGGCAGCCCAGGAATGGCCTCAGACAGTTTCCAGCAGAGCAACATAGAGCCTGAGCAGTGTGGGCAGGAAGGGCACACACACTGTGAGCAGGGGTAGACTCACTGTGGCTGAGACACTGAGAGCACATGCCAGTGTTATTTGTTTGCAGCATCCCTCCCTCCCCACTGCGTGACTGAACAAGTGAGCCTAAAAAATGTCCACCACCATACCCCTTGTGTTAGGGCAGAAATCAGACACTGAAGAGACCAGCAAACAGAAGAAGCTAAAACAGAAGGAACCAACTTGGAAGTGACAGATGCAAAAGATTAAAGCCCTGTAATTAGTACTGACTACAGAGGAAGGGGCCTATAGATCTTAAAAAATATAAGCTAGACCAAGTAACTATCCGGAAATGAACTGATCCCACACTGCCCACAACAACATGAGATAAAGTCCTAGATATATTTTTACTATTTTTATGATCATTCTTTTCTTTTAAATTTTTAAGTCCTCTATTACTCCTTTAATTTTCATTTTTATAACCTACTATTACTTTGCAAAAAAAAAAAAGGCCCAATTATTTTAAAGCAAACTTCAGACATATATATATTATAATTTTTGTGACTTTTTTATTCTTTTCTTTAATATTGTGTTTTTGAAATTCTAAACTCTAGATTTTTAATCTTTGCTTGTTGGTATTTATTATCAATTTTGTACATTTAAGAACCGATTCTTCAGTACCCATTTTTACTTGGGAGCAAGATTACTGGCTTGACTGCTCTCCCCCTTTGGAGTCTTCTTCTCCACAAGGTCCCCTGTATCTCCTCCCTAGCCCCTCTCTTCTTTACCCAGCTCTGTGAATTTCTGTGTGTTCCAAATGGTGGAGAATACTTAGGAAACTGATTATTTTAATTTTCATTTTTATAACCTACTATTACTTTGCAAAAAAAAAAAGGCCCAATTATTTTAAAGCAAACTTCAGACATATATATATTATAATTTTTGTGACTTTTTTATTCTTTTCTTTAATATTGTGTTTTTGAAATTCTAAACTCTAGATTTTTAATCTTTGCTTGTTGGTATTTATTATCAATTTTGTACATTTAAGAACCGATTCTTCAGTACCCATTTTTACTTGGGAGCAAGATTACTGGCTTGACTGCTCTCCCCCTTTGGAGTCTTCTTCTCCACAAGGTCCCCTGTATCTCCTCCCTAGCCCCTCTCTTCTTTACCCAGCTCTGTGAATTTCTGTGTGTTCCAAATGGTGGAGAATACTTAGGAAACTGATTACTGGCTGGATATGTCTCTCTCCTTTTGATTTCCCTTTTTTATCCTCCTGGCCACCTCTGTCTTCTTTCTCCCTCGTCTCTTCTCTAATATAATTTTGTGAACATCTCTGAGTGGTCTAGTTGTAGATTGCACATAAGGAAGTGATTACTGGCTAGCTTGTTCTCTCCTCTAATGATTCCACCTCATCTCATCAGGGTCATTTCTAACTCCTTCCTCCCTCTTCCATTCTCCATGTAAGTCTGTGAACCTCTCTGGGTATTCTTCATTTTCTCCAAGTCAAACTTCAACAGTACGTGAACCATGAACTTCCAGATGTTCAAACTGGATTTAGCAACATCAGAGGGACCAGCCAACATCTGTTGGATCATCGAAAAAACAAGAGAGTTCCAGAAAAACATCTGCTTTATTGACTTTGCCAAAACCTTTGACTGTGTAGATCACAACAAACTGTGAAAAATTCTTAAGGAGATGAAAGTACCAGATCACCTGACCTGCTTCTTGAAAACTCTGTATGCAGGTCAGGAAACATCAGTTAGAACTGGACATAGAACAATACACTGGTTCCAAATAGGAAAAGGAGTACGTCAAGGCTATATATTGTCACCTTGTTTATTTAACTTATATACAGAGTACATCATGAGAAATGCTGTGCTGGAAGAAACACAAATTGGAATCAAGATTGCTGGATGATATATCAATAACCTCAAATATGCAAACGACACCACCCTTACGGCAGAAAGTGCAGAGGAGCTAAAGGGCCTCTTGATGAAGGTGAAAGAGGAGAGTGAACAAGTTGGCTTAATGTTCAACATTCAGAAAATAAAGATCATGACATCTGGTCTCATCACTTCATGGGAAATAGATGGGGAAAAGTAGAAACATTGTCAGATTTTATTTTGGGGGGGCTCCAAAATCACTGCAGATGGTGACTGTACCCATGAAATTAAAAGATACTTACTCTTTGGAAGAAAAGTTATAACCAACCTAGATAGCATATTAAAAAGCAGAGAAATTACTTTGCCGACTAAGGTCCGTCAAATCAAGGCTATGGTTTGTCCAGTAGTCAAATATGGATGTGAGAGTTGGACTGTGAAGAAAGCTGAGCACTGAAGAATTGATGCTATTGAACTGTGCTGTTGGAGAAGACTCTTGAGAGTCCCTTGGACTGCAAGGAGATCCAACTAGTCCATTCTGAAGGAGATCAGCCCTGGGATTTCTTTGGAAGGAATGATACTAAAGGTGAAACTCCAATACTTTGGCCATCGCATGCAAAGAGTTGACTCATTGGAAAATACTTTGATGCTGCGAGGTATTGGGAGCAGGAGGAGAAGGGGACGACAGAGGATGAGATGGCTGGATGGCATCACTGACTCGATGGACATCAGTCTGAGTGAACTCCGGGAGTTGGTGATGGACAGGGAGGACTGTCGTGCTGCAATTCATGGGGTTGCAGAGAGTCAGCCACGACTGACCAACTGAACTTACTTACTTACCTACACTGAAGCCAAGCACCACTCAAGGGCCAACAAGTTCCAGAGTAAGACATACCATGCAAATTCTCCAGCAACTCAGGAACACAACCCGGAGCTCCAATACATCAACCCCCCAAAGTTATTCCAAAACCATTGACATCTCATAACTCATTACTGGAAATGTCATTGAACTCCAGAGAGAAGAAATCCAGTTCCACCCACCAGAACACTGACACAAGCTTCCCTGAGCAAGAAACCTTGACAAGCCACCTGTACAACCCCACCCACAGAGAGGAAAATCCACAATAAAGAGAACTCCACAAATTGCCAGAATACAGAAAGGACCCCAAAACTCAGCAATATAAACAAGATGAGGAGACAGAGGAATACACAGCAGGTAAAGGAACGGAATAAATGCCCACCAAACCAAACAACAGAGAAAGAGATAGGAAGTCTACCTAATAAAGAATTTGATAATGATATTGAAAATGATCCAAAATCTTAAAATAAAAATGGAATCACAGATAAATAGCCTGGAGACAAGGATTGAGAAGATGCAAGAAAGGTTTAAAAAAGACTTAGAAGAAATAAAAAAGTCAATATATAATGAATAATGCAATAAATGAGATCAAAAACACTCTGGAGGCAACAAATAGTAGAATAACAGAGGCAGAAGATAGGACTAGTGGATTAGAAGATAGGTTGGTAGAAATAAATGAATCAAAGAGGAAAAAAAGAAAAACTAATTAAAAGAAATGAGGACAATCTCAGAGACCTCCAAGACAGTGTTAAATGCCCCAACATTCGAATCATAGGAGTCCCAGAAGAAAAAGAAGACAAAAAGAAAAACCATGAAAAGATACTTGAGGAGATAATACTTGAAAAATTTTATAAAATGGGGAAGGAAATAATCACCCAAGTCCAAGAAACCCAGAGAGTCCCAAGCAGGATAAACCCAAGGGGAAGCACCCCAAGACACATATTAATCAAATTAACAAAGATCAAATACAAAGAACACATATTAAAAGCAGCAAGGGAGCAACAACAAATAACACACAAGGGAATTCCCATAAGGACAGCTGATTTTTCAATAGAAATTCTTCAGGCCAGGAGGGAGTGGCATACTTAAAGATATCACTTTAAGACATACTTAAAGTGATGAAAGAAAATAACCTACATCCCAGATTACTGGACCCAGTAAGGATCTCATTTAAATATGAAGGAGAAATCAAAAGCTTTACAGACAAACAAAAGCTGACAGAATTCAGCATCACCAAACAGCTCTCCAACAAATGCTAAAATATATACTCTTGACAGGAAGCACAAAAAGAGTGTATAAACTCGAACACAAAACAATAAAGTAAATGGCAGTGGAATCATACTTATCAATAATTACCCTAAACATAAATGGGTTGAGTGTCCCAACCAAAAGACAAAGACTGGCTGAATGGATACAAATGGCAGACCCCTATATATGTTTTCTACAAGGCACCCACCTCAAAACAGAGGACACATACAGACTGAAGATAAAGAATTGGAAAAATATTTTCCATGCAAATAGAGACCAAAAGAAAGCAAGAATAGCAATACTCATATTAGATAAAACAGACACTAAAACAAAGACTGTGAAAAGAGACAGAGAAGGATACTACATAATGATCAGAGGATCAATCCAAGAAGAAGATACAACAATTATAAATATATATACACCTAACATAGGAGCATCACAATATGTAAGACAAATCCTAACAAGTATGAAAGGGGAAATTAATAATAACACAATACCCCCACCCATACCTATGGATAGATCAGCTAAACAGAAAATTAACAAGGAAACACAAACTTTAAATGATACAATATACAAGTTAGACCAAATTGATATCTATACAACATTTCACCCCAAAAATGATGCATTTCACCTTTTTCTCAAACACACAAGGAACCTTCTTCAGGATAGATCACATCCTGGGCCATAAATCTTGCCTTGGTAAATTAAAAACAATTGAAATCATTCCAAGCATATTTTTTGACCACAATGCGGTGAGATTCAATCTCAATTACAGGAGAAAAAACTATTAAAAATTCTAACATATGGAAAAAAGTCGAAAAATAGCAGAGGAATAGAACAGGGAGACCACTTTCTCCCTCACTACTTTATCAAAAGACCATTTCAATGCTGAATAAATTCCACAAAATAACTTCTTAATGCTGGCAGAGGACATCAGGCATCCAGCAAAGCAGATCATTGGCTTCAAAAACAAGTAGGAAAAAATATAAAAGACGAAAAAAGAGACAAAGGAGGTGGGGAGGGAGCTCTGTCCCAGGAAGGGAATCCCTTTCCAGGAAGAGACTCAAAAAGAGAGGTTTCCAAACACCAGGAAACATTCTCGCAACCGAGTCTGTGGCAAGCCTTGGAAGCACAGAGGGCAACATAACAAGAAGGAAAAATAAATAAATCATTTAAACCAACAACCAAATTCCCCAGTGTATAAGCAGAGCGGACGCCTGCATCTGACTCTAGCAAGTGGGGGTTGGGCAGGGAGGAGCGGGAGGCACAAGCGGCAATGCTTTCTAAGAATCGGGCCTTGGGAGATGCAGGCTTTAGTGCTTTTCTTGAGAATCGGGTCATAACGCCCCGCACGTGGCCAGAACAAACTAATTTGGACTAGCAAACCAGACTGTGGAATAGCTACCATGCAGAACGTTTGAACATAAGACACCAACAGGACCACACACAGAACAAAGGATGGATTGGAAATAGCTGGCTGCAGACCACCCCCCTCCAGTGACTGGCAGCCAGAGCCTAAAGGGCTGGAAAGGGGTAATCACAGCCCAAGAGAGACATTACCTACCAAATAGCAAGTAAGTTTCTTTGCTAACTAAGACTTTGGGGGCTCTGAACAGTCATCATCTGCCTGAGAAGGAGCCCCAGCAGTACTCCCAGAAAAT
>SJYC01021356.1:0-16638 GCA_006408675.1 Madoqua kirkii | reverse complement strand
GTCATCAGGATTTTGACCACAGCACTCTGTCCACCTGGTCACAGCTGACTGGTTAGTATAGCTGAAAGAGTCGGACACAACTGAACTGAACTGAACTGAAAGACATGTTACTTTGTTCCTTGGGGTATTTTTTAATGTATTCATTTTGAAGATAAGTATTTAGACAGATACATACATACATGCACATACATACAAGGAAGTGCATCTACTTATTTGACCATCTTAACTAGTATACAATAAGATAAAGATCAGAACAACAATAACAACAAAAGCCTTTCTGGCTAATGGTGTCATAATGTAATTTCAATTAACTTTTCTAAGATAAACCAGGTCTTCAAATAACTTAATTCCTTGTTAAGGAAAAATCCAAACTCTTGATTTAGAACTGTGTTTTGTAAAACCTGAAGTTTTAAGTGCTGCCCTGATGTCATCAGGGCTTCCCAGGTGGCTTGGTGGTAAAGAATCCACCTGTCAATGCAGGAAACACAGGAGATGCAGGTTCGATCCCTGGGTTGGGAAGATCCTCAGGAATAGGAAATGGCAAGCTATTCTTGCATTCTTACCTGGAAAATTCCATGGGACAGAGGACCCCAGTCCATAGGGTCACAGAGTCAGACATGACTGAAGCAACTTAGCTTTCATGTACACAGTGGATCACCCCTTCACCGATGAAAGAAACGTCATCAAAACATAGTGTAGTGAGAGGTGGGCCTCTATCTACTTTTGACAATTTAAATCTCAATAGAAGACCACTGTTCCTTCCCAAGGGAGTGAGACAAATGCTCATGGATAATCCTAAAGTATTTTCCCACTTTGTGACTACAGCGGGGCCCCCTCGATCCGCAGGGGGGCCCCACGGCAGACTGGATGCCAAAGTCCTAGATTTCCACATTTTGAAACATAAGCACAGAAAGTTTTCATTTGGAAAAATATAATGTAGGTTGACATTAATTATCTATTACAAGTATAAAAATCATCTCACTGAAGTGCTCATTGACTATTTAAATCGAGGTTAATCAAATATTCTGAGAACCCTCTCAAGGCACATAGGTGCGCCAGCCAGCCCTGCGTGATTAAATGTGATTGCTTGACTTATGAGGTTACTGGGTGACAGTTAAAAACCAGAAGATGTAGAAAACAATGATTAATTCATTTTAGAATAATTGATCAGGAGCCATTTTTTCCCTATAGCAATTTATATTATAAGTGTTGGGGAAAATAAACAGAGGAAAACCTCCTGGCAGCTCAGTGTACTGTCTTCTCCATAAACATAGAGAAGGATTAAACCATCTTGTTATTGAATAACCATTAAACCAGACTGTGACACAGATGACAAGAAATCCAATAATGGGATTGCAAAGGCGGAAAGAAATTTCATCTTTTCTGAGAGCTGGGCAGCTACAACCCATTCCTTACAAGTTCTTAAGATAAATTATGTCATCATCAAGTCTGATGAACTGACAGCCCTGCCTGGAACACACAGTTCATCCGAGCTTCACCTGGCAATCAAGTGGCCACTTGTGTTCCTTAGTTGCCTTTATCCAAAGGAAATAAAAAGTCTGCCCTCTCTACAGAAGGCTCTCTGCAACTTGGAGGAGGGTGCCTAGCTTAAAACTCACGGAGAGACAGGTTGCATGAGATGTTATTTTCCTTGACCTTTGCATTTTAAAGAGATAGTTCCAAGGGCCTTAAGGAAAAAGAAAAAAAGAAAAAAAAGAAAAATCTTGGGCTGTAGAACAGGCAAGATGCTTACAGTCTTAGGGACAAAGAAATACTTTACTACAAATTAGCTAGAGAAAATTCACTTAGAAGGTGGAGGGTTGAGTCTTCCCTAAGGACAGGTGAAGGCCTGGGCCCTTCCTGTACAGAGCCAGCCGTGTCAACCCATTTTTCTATTAAGGCCTTCATTTTCACTAAACAAACATTTACTTTTAAGGAACTGGGGGTTTACATGCTTTCTTTTTCTTGTCCCTCCCTCCCCGCCTCCCTCTTCCAGCCAAAAAAAAGAACCCATAGTTTTAGGGATTGTTTGTGCATATAGACTCTCATCATCGTACGTAGCTTGTTTTGAAGAGAAGTATTTCCATTGTGGGTGTGTCTCGCTGTAAATATTTGTTAATATTTTTTTGTGATTTCGATACTATGTACCATCATAATGTCCTGGCTTTTATAAAGCAAACCATAAATATACAAAGAAAAGGAAATGAGAGTTTGGAAACTTGTCTTCCTTTTTGGGCACCAGGGAAGATTCTATTTTGTTTTATTGTATTTACTCTTACATAGGACAACACATTGATATGATTTCTCTTTATCATGTTTTGAGTATAATAAAGGGTAGGCTTTATCTTTTTGATAGTAGGTGGCTGAGGGGGGCATACAACCAGAGTGTCATCCAATCTGATACAACAGATGGAAAGTCCCCTTTGTCATCCGGGAATTGTTATCTGCTTTCTTGAGACATCATTTCTACAAACTCTGAACTTGGTGAGAGCCTTACGACGTAGTTTCAGTCTGATCATAAATATTACTAGAAAATTCTGTTCCAGTGCAGTTTACTGTATGACTGCAGCCTGGTCACTGTTTTAGTAAGGTTAGCCTAGACAATGCTATTGTCAAAAGCTAATGCTTAAGTCCGGAAACTTGGGTTTCCTTCATGGCTTAGCGGTAAAGAATCTGCCTGCCAATGCCTTAGACACAGGTTGGATCCTTGATCCATGAAGATCCCACATGCCATGGGGCAGCTAAGCTCATGTGCCACAACTACTGAGTCTGTGATCTAGAACCGGAGAGCCACAACCACGGAGCCCACGTGCTGGAGAATAGCCCAGCCCCAGCTCCACAGTGAAGATAGCCTCTGCTTGCTGCAACTAGAGAAAAGCCCACAAAGCAACAAAGACCCAGCACAGCCAAAAATAAATTACAAAAAGAAATCCAGGCAGCTTGAAGTCATTTGGTTTTATCTAGTCCATGTTCCATTTCCACTGCAAGTTGGCTCAGGGGGTCGGTTCTACACTGGTACTCAGGGATCCAGGGGTCATGGAGACCCTGCAGTATAATAGTTGCATTATCTAGAGGGTGCGGGTCAGAAGAAGCAGCTAAGGAATCAGATGCGAGCTCTTAACCTGTCCAGCTTCGGTTCAGTTTGTGAACATATCAGTGACCACGGTCTATTGGCCAGTGCTTGCCAGGAGGTCCCATCTGACTCCTGGCTGGGTGCTATCGTGGTGTAGCCTGGATGCTGGTTTCTGTCCAACTCCGTTGCTCTTAGAAAAGTACCTGGCCTCCCCCAGTACTGGGCCTCCTTCCTCATAGCAGCAGCAGGTATACAATGACTTCTAGGAGGAGAGGAGGGAAAAAGGTCTCTGTCTCTATTCCACTCCCAGCATCTCTGAAGACCCATCACAGTGCTAGGGTTTTGTAGGATGCCCAGTGCCCCTGCACACCTTCTCCCTCTGCCTTCTTGCCCCTTCACCACAGGACTTGATCCCAATAGCATTTCCCAACAAGTTTTCTGCAAGCAAATCTTTGATGCAGAGTCTGCTTCCCAGGGAGCTTGACCTATGGGTCACCAAACATATTATAAAATCAGTTCTGTTTAAAATGCAGATGGCTGGTTCTGATCCCAGGCCTATTGAATTTAGAATATCTATAAGAGAATGGAGGCTGGGAATCTGCATTATTAAAAAGCACCCAGAAAATGATTCTCCTCATTAAACTGGCACTAACAATGACAGCTGTAATTACCTTGATTATGTACAAAATTGAAGAGTTGAAGTCACAGTGGTGAGGGAGAGGGTTCAGAGAATTAGAAGACCTCATACAGGCTCTTCTGTCAAAATCATTTACATTAAAATAGAAAAGTGTCTACAAGCGAACTCCATCAGAAGTAAACAAACCACTTGCAGGAACAAAGATTTTAGATCTACAGACCGTGAAATGTTAGACTGTTATCAGCTACCTGAGCCATATGAACATACTTAAAAATAATTTGATATCTCACCTCCGTGATGCCAGAAGTGCCCCCACCTCAGCCAATCCTTTTCTCTGGTGAGCTTTGGGAATTGTGAACCTGAATGGCCAAATTACCACAGCTGAGCTGAGGAGTCAAATCATTTTTCAAAGCCACTATTCTTCCTGGAGAATTCTTTCTGCAGACTGACATTATCCAAGTGGGTACATAACTACAGGCTTTCTTTCACATTAGACTTAAATTAGTTCCCCTCCTCCTTCTCTTTGTTGTTCAGATCTAAACAGAAACTCCAAAAATCTCCATTTATCAAGAATTAACCCAGGGACTTCCCTGGTGGTCCAATGGTTGACTCCATGCTTCACATGCAGAAAGCACAAACTGGATGCCTGGTTGGGGAACTAAGATCCCACATGCCACGAGGCCAAGAATAAATTAATAAATGAAACAAAATGTTAAAAAATAAGAATAACCCTTTAAGCATGGACTTATTGCCAAAAGTAAATAAAGGAAGTAAAACATTAAAAAGTGGAATTAAACCATCGAGCACTGGCTTATAGATAAGCATACGGTAGCAGGAAACAAAACAATGTGTGCCCCTTATACATTTATCAAAACATCATCACATATTTTCAATTCAGTAGAAAAGGATCGTATAAGCCCTACAATCAACAGACAGGACTTTGTATAAAGAGTCTTTGTATCAAGAGCATGGTGTCCAATCTGTTCACACACTGTTGTTGACACTCTCAACCCAATCTGGCTGGGTCCAGAGACTATAGGCGGGTTGGAAATGTTCCCATAACAATAATTCCATTTCCATTGCATCAGAATACCAACTGTGAGAAAAACAAATGGCCTGTTTTTATGATGATCTTACTTATGATTAATTTTTTCAGTAATATTGACTTCAAAAATACTACATCATTGTTTTCTTGATTATTGTGTTGTCTGGAGTCTCCTGAGATTATGTGTCTAAGACAAGTGTCTCACTTCCTTCACCCCAATGTCAGCCCTGATGTCAGGGCTCATTATTTTCATATGCAGGAGCTCACTGTGCACCCCTAATATCTGATATGTGTCTTATTTAAAAACTGTAATGATGCAGTAAAAACAGTACTAAATTAGCAGTGTGAAAACATGGGTAATGATCCCATCTCTGGAACTCAGAAGTAGGAAAACCATAGACTCATTTGAGAATAATTATAGCTTGTTTCTTTTTAAAGTTTTTGTTTGTTTGTTTTTTGTTTTTTAATGTGGACCATTTTTAAAGTCTTTATTGAATTTGGTACAATATTGCTTCTGTTTTATTTTTTGGCCCTGAGGCATATGAGATTTTAGCTCCCTGACCAGGGATTGAACCCATATTGCCTGTGTTGGAAGATGAAGTCTTAAGCACTGGACCATTAAGGAAGTCCCCTATAACTTGTTTGAGAATTAGACAATGTAAGGTATATGAATGCACTCTGAAAATACATAGTTTTTTTTTTTATCACATCAGTTCAGCTCAGCTCATTTCAGTCACTCAGTCCTGTCTGACTCTTTGTGACCCCATGGACTGTAGCACGCCAGACTTCCCTGTCCATTAGTAACTCCCTGAGCTTACTCAAACTCATGTCCATTGAGTCGGTTATGCCATCCAACCATCTTATCCTCTGTCATCCGCCTCTCTCCTTGCCTTTAATCTTTCCCAGCATCAGGGTCTTTTCCAATGAGTCAGTTCTTCACATCAGGTGGTCAAAGTATTGGAGTTTTACCTTCAGCATGAATATTCAGGACTGATTTCCTTTAGGATGGACTGGCTGGATATCCTTGCAGTCCAAGGGACTCTCAAGAGTCTTCTTCAACACTACAGTTCAAAAGCATCAATTCTTTGGTGCTCGGCTTTCTTCACAGTCCAACTCATACAATCCATACATGACTACTGGAAAAAACATAGCTTTGAATAGATGGACCTTTGTTGGCAAGATAATGTCTCATGTTTTTAATATGTTGCCTAGGTTGGTCATAGCTTTTCTTCCAAAGAGCAAATGCCTTTTAATTTCATGGCTACAGTCACCACTTGCAGAGATTTTGGAGCCCCCCTAAATAAAATCTCTCATTGTTTCCATTGCTTCCTCATCTATTTGCCATGACGTGATGAGACTGGATGCCATGATCTTAGTTTTCTGAATGTTGAGCTTTAAGCCAACTTTTTCATAATATGTTGCCTAGGTTGGTCATAGCTTTTCTTCCAAAGAGCAAATGCCTTTTAATTTCATGGCTACAGTCACCACTTGCAGAGATTTTGGAGCCCCCCTAAATAAAATCTCTCATTGTTTCCATTGCTTCCTCATCTATTTGCCATGAAGTGATGAGACTGGATGCCATGATCTTAGTTTTCTGAATGTTGAGTTTCAAGCCAACTTTTTCCCTCTCCTCTTTTACTTTCATCAAGAGGCTCTTTAGTTCTTTGCTTTCTGCCATAAGTGTAGTGTCATCTGCATATCTAAAGTTGTTGATATTTCCCCCAGTAATCTTGATTCCAGCTTGTGCTTCATCCAGCCTGGCGTTTCGCATGATGTACTCTGCAAATAAGTTAAATAAGCAGAGTGACAATATACAGCCTTGACATACTCGTTACTCAATTTGGAGCCAGTCTATTGTTCCATATCCAGTTCTAACTGTTGCTTCTTGATCTGCATACAGATTTCTCAGGAGGCAGGTAAGGTGCTCTGGTATTCCCACACTTTCAGAATTTTTCATAGTTTGTTGTGATCCACATAGTCAAAGGCTTTGGCATAGTCAATAAAGCAGAAATAGGTTTTTCTGAAACTCTCTTGCTTTTTTGATGATCCAGCATTTGTTGGCCATGTGATCTCTGGTTCCTCTGCCTTTTCTAAATCCAGCTTGAACATCTGGAAATTCACATTTCATGTACTGTTGAAGCCTGGCTTGGTGAATTTTTGAGCATTACTTTGCCAGTGTATGAAATGAGTGCAATTGTGGGGTAGTTTGAACACTCTTTGTCATTGCCTTTCTTTGGGATTGGAATGAAAACTGACCTTTTCCAGTCCTGTGCCACTGCTGAGTTTTCCAAATTTGCTGGCAGATTGAGTGCAGCACTGTCACAGCATCATCTTCTAGGATATGAAATAGCTCAACTAGAATTCTATCACTTTCACTAGCTTTGTTTGTAGTGATGCTTCCTAAGGCCCACTTGACTTCACATTCCAGGATGTCTGGCTCTAGGTGAGTGATCACATATCGTGGTTATCTGGGTCATGAATTCGTGCTTTTTATCAGTGATGTAGCCCCAAGTTTGAAACATATATAATGAATGTGATAATGAAAGGAAAGTATTATAGCTCAATAGCCCAGAAGGTGCTAACTGAAGTATCTTTCTCCTCATCCCTCCCTCCTATAAAATATGTTCCTAATTGTCATGCCCTTGGACCAATAAATACTAAGATTTGGGTGGTAGTATCAGAGCCGAGTTTCTAAGAGCAAGCCCCTCTAACCAGAACATACACATCATCTGGAAGGGTCTTAGAAATGCAAGTTCCAAGACAGCGTCCAATAAGTTGGGGTCTTTGGCCAGCAGTGTCAGTGCTAACAAGCCTTCCATGCAGTTCAGGTGCAGGAGTAGAACACCGGACCAGAGGACAGGAAGGGAGGAGCCCAATGTCAGTTTGCCAGGCCGTTTGACTGCCAAGCTGTTTGCCAGGACTTTTGAGTGTGCTGTTAAGAATCCTCATGAAATTCCTCCTCTGCCTGTGCCTTTTCATCATTAATTCTCAGGCCACATCTTCTTTCTTTTACTTTTATTCAACTTTATTAAGTTACAATTGGCAAATAAAATTATAAAGAATTGAACGTGTACAATGTAATGATTTGATACATGTATATATTGTGGGAAAACATTCTCCTGCTTTTAAAATATCCTGTCATTTCAGGAAAATGCAAAACTAAATGTTTTTATTCAAAACAGAAATTCTGCAGAATAACTGGTATACTACTTATAGAGTTTTGTGTGGGCAATGCTGGTGGCAAAGGACCTGCCTGTCAATGCAGGAGATATAAGAGATGTGAATTCTATCTATGAGTCAGGAAAATCCCCTGGAGGAGGGCATGGCAACTCACTCTAATATTCTTGCTGGGAGAAATCCCATGGAGAGAGGAGCCTGGAGTAGCCTCAGTTCCATTCAGTCGCTTAGTGAGACTCTTTGTGACCCCACGGACTGCAGCACATCAGGCCTCCCTGTCCATCACCAAATCCCAGAGCTTGCTCAAACTCATGTCCATGGAGTCAGTGATGCCATCCAACCATCTCATCCTCTGTCATCCCCTTCTCCTCCCACCTTCAATCTTTCCCAGCATCAGGGTCTTTTCCAGTGATTCAGTTCTTCATGAAAGGTGGCCAAAATATTGGAGGTTCATAGTTGCAGAGTTGGACACGACTGAAAAGACCTAGCACACATTGATCCAGCATATTCCAGAGAATGGTTTGGTCCCACAAGGGCGGATATTGCTGGTGAGTCAAAACAGCCCTGCTTCTATCTTTCGTGAGACAGATGCATCAAAACCAATCTTCCTAAGATAATGGGAGGATGATTAGATTTTGCTCCCCGAGACTCTGAAATGGGTCAGGAGAGTACATTAAGTACACAAAATGCACATTAACTCTAAGGAGGAACTACCTTCAGGCTGAAATTTCACTCACTGTTCTCTCTCCAGACCATATCCAGCCATATTGCCAATATCATCAAAGTATTAAATGTTTTTTTTATAGTAAAAAAAAAAACCCGACAACATAAAAATGTCCTTAACATAAGACCTGCCTGCTGTTGAATTTTAAAGGAGTGATTAAAGTCACGTACTCACTGCTTTCTTTTCTTGAAGGAATATGGTTCTGAATTGCATGAGAAAAGACAAGCACATGTGAATTTCTGTTTGTTTTTTGCTTTTTCATATCACTAAAACTGGTGGAGTGTTAGTGTGGACTTATATCATCTACTTTCCCAATTCTGTGTTCAGTGACATCACACTGATACAATACCCATAGTGGGAATGTTTACAGCATGGAAATCATCAAGGGGCATAAATGAAGGCTGTTACGCCCCTTCTCAACAGTGAGTTTACCAGCATACAATTAATTTATAAAAAATTTATTATCATCTTGCATTACAAAAGGCGAGGTCTGGCTGCTCAAATACAAATAAAGAGGTCAAGTTGGTGGAAACAAAAGTTCAGTTTATTTCAGATGCCTGCAATGGAAATGGGGTAGAGGTGGGATGAGGGAGGTAGTTGGGGTAACAACTGTTCAAAGGCTGACTCTCCCCAACCCACAATCAGCGGGTAAAAGCTTTTATAGGCTGAGAGAGGCAGCTACATGTAGAAACAGCACAGTCAGCTCTGACAGTGATCGTGAAATTTGTCTTTGGTGGTCTGACCAGCAACATCTTGATTGTCTTACGAATTCAGTTCCGGGGTCAGTTTGTTTCCATTTCTTTGAGGCCAGTTCTCAGAATTGTGGCAGTTTGTGTCGTGGCTACAGTCTGGTCATCATGCAGTTTAACTTCTCCACCTGATGGGGGTTTCAATGTCTCTATAAGCCAGCTTAGAGGATCTGGCTCAGAATATTGTCTAATAACTCTTGAGGAGGGACTAAGGCTTCTTGACTATGCTTGATAACTACATTATTATTATTTGGTCTGTTTACCTTTATTTTGCATGACCTCACTTCTCTGATCACACTTATTTCTTGACTAAAGTTTTTCCACAGACAAAAGCCAGGCAGAGGATGTGGAGGGGCAGAACTGTAGATACGCACTCCATTTCACTTGAAAATAACGTGAATTATTCCCTTGATGAAAAGTATTCCTCCTTCATGGGAAGGGGATGGTCTGCACCATAGTCTGTACATTTTAAGTGAAGTGAAAGTTGCTCACTCATGTCCAACTCTTAGCTATGCCATGAATCCATGGAATTCTCCAGGCCAGAATACTGAAGTGAGTTCAGTTCAGTTCAGTCGCTCGGCCGTGTCTGACTCTTTGTGACCCCATGGACTGCAGCACACCAGGCCTCCCTGTCCATCACCAACTCCCAGAGTTTACTCAAACTCATGTCCATTGAGTCAGTGATGCCATCCAGCCATCTCATCTTCTGTTGTCCCCTCCTCCTCCTGCCTCCAATCCCTCCCAGCATCAGGATCTTTTCCAATGAGGCACCTCTTCATATGAGGTGGCCAAAGTATTGGAGTTTCAGCTTTAGCATCAGTCCTTCCAATGAACACCCAGAACTGATCTCCTTTAGGATGGACTGGTTGGATCTCCTTGCAGTCCAAGGAACTCTCAAGAGTCTTTTCCAACACCATATTTCAAAAGCATCACTTCTTTGGTGCTCAGCTTTCTTCACAGTCCAACTCTTATATTCATACATGACCACTGGAAAAACCATAGCCTTGACTAGATGGACCTTTGTTGGCAAAGTAATGTCTCAGGTTTTTAATATGCTAACTAAGTTGATCATAAGTAGCCTTTCCCTTCCCCAGGGGATCTTCCCAACCCAGGGATCAACAGGTCTCCCGCATTGCAGGTGGATTCTTTACTAGCTGAGCCACAAGGATAAAAATGCAGGGTTTTAGGTACAAGCTAACTACAGATAAGGTAAAGACATGAAATTGTTGTCTTTCATAAACAGATTGTGAAGCGAGTATGTCCATTTTAAAGCAGTAGTTGTGAGCCAGGAAAAGTACCTGTGAGCAGTGACAGAGGATGAAGAAAGTAACCAGGAGTGGGTCAAAGTCAGCTCTCGCTCCAAGGCCTCTAAATCTTCACACATCCTTTGAGTTCAATAGGTCCCTCTTCTCCCTGCTCTGTCCTCTTTGGAACGAGACTAGGGTGCTGTGGATTTAACAGCCCATCGCTCAACTTTCCCACCAGTCTTTGGTTTTTCCTGGCTTTTTAACACCCACCCCAGGGTCTTAAGTGGTGTGATTTGCAATACACAAATCTAGAGAAATCTCATTTTAGATAGGGGGAAACTGATCCTCAATGAAACAAAGATTAAACAAAAGTGTTATTTGCTCAATCATGTCCAAATCTTTTGCAACTCCATGGACTGTAGCCCACCTACCGCCTCTATCCATAGGGCTGTCCAGGAAAAAATACTGGAGCGGCTTGCCATTCCCTTCAGTAGAGGTCTTCCAGACCCAGGGATCAAACCTGAGTCTCCTGCACTGCAAGCAAATTCTTCACCATTTGAGCCAAATAGGGAGTTTAAGGGCTTCCCTTGTAGCTCAGTTGGTAAAGAATCTGCTTGCAATGTAGAAGACCCAGGTTCAGTTCTTGGTTAGGGAGTATTCTTGCCTGGAGAATCCCATGGACAGAGGAGCCTGGTGGGCTACAACCTATGGGGTCGCAAGAGTTGGCCACAACTTAGCAACTAAACCACCACCACTGCCAGGGAGTATAAAAATCTTTTTTCTTTGTGGTTACTTTCTTCCCTGCTATGAATTCTCAAATATGCATGGTGTGGGAGGCACTGAGGAAGATGCTTGATACAGATAGCTAACTAACATAGCCTTTATGGTTCCTCTCAGCTAGACTAAACTTCAGACCATTTTCTTCCTGACTCTGGACTTCTGAGCTCCCTTTTCTTAGAACATTTACTTTAGAAAACTTATCATTGTAAATCCTTTCCCTGCCCCTTTGAGGTGTAAATCTTTTTAAAAAGCTTCTTTCTAGTTTTATAGCCTACAAATGTCTTTCTGGACTCAGGAACCTAGCCTTTGAGGTGAGATTGTAAAGGAAGGTGGTGACTATCTCTTAGTCCGGGGGGCTGGGGGAAGAGCCTAACTACAGAGGGCTCCAAATTTAGCTCCTAAAGAATCTGCCTGCAATGTAGAAGACTAGGGTTCAATCCCTGGGTCGGGAAGATCCACTGGAGAAAGGAATAAATGAAATGGTAACCCACTCCAGTATTCTTGCTGGAGAATCCTATGGACAGAACAGCCTGGAGGGCTACAGCTCATGGAGTTGCAAAGAGTCTCATAGGACTGAGCAACTAACACTTTCACTTTTTTTCACTTTTTACAATTTGTCAAATTGTAAAACTGTAGTTTTTACAACAGAAAAAGTTTACTTTCTGTTTGGATAAAACCAATTAGCAAACACACTGGCCTAAGATACTCTCTTCAGGCCAGACTTTTGTTTTAGGGAACTGAACATAGATTCAGTTTTTAACTCTTTCCCCTATTGCAATAGCCTTGGATAAAGTCTTCCTTACCTCTTTAATTCTGATGCAAATCGAAAGCTTGATTCTGCCACTTAATTTGAAATTATTATAGCTCTGTAAAATTAGGTCTATAAAATGGCAATTATAATACTAATATCAGAATTATTCTGATAATCAAATGAGCTAACATAAATGCTTTAGCAAAGTGCCTGACTCCTAGTAAGTACTGGCAATGATGATAATAATAATAATGAATAATAAGTGCTGTTGTTACGTCACTTAATTATTAGTATGGACATTGAATTGACATTTTTCTCTGTCTTGAAATGACCATATAGTCTACTATCATAATGCTATTACCATAATTCTTTTTCTTTTCATTGCAGGGCTAACATCTGAGGATCATTATGCAATTAAATAAATTCCTGACTACTTAGGGACATTTAGCTAACGTGTAAATTAATCTTTTCACCTTTTATGTTAGACTTGGTTCACACATGGCTTTTTCACTGGCAATTAACACTTCCTCTGTTTGGACTGCCACTGCCAAATTATTAACATCTCTCCAGAGGAGATCAAGGAAAGGGAAAGAGAGAAAACTCAAAAAACTCAGTTGCCAGCAGTACTTTGGATCACTGAATTAAAGTGATTCTGAGCAGTTATGGTCAAGGCTTCTATCTTTTGATACATTTCTGGCTTTTTGCCCCAACAGCTCCACACAAGTCTAGTGAACCCTTGGCTCTGGATCACAGATAAGGACCTTTTAATTTTATTTTTTGTGAAGGTGGGGGAGTTCTTTTGACTCTCACTAACCTGAAATTCAGTTCATTTCAGAAAGTGTATGATTTGGGAATTGCAGAGGAACCAGAGACCAAATTGCCAACATCCCTTGGATTTCAAAAAAGCAAGAGAATATCTGAAAAACATCTAATTCCGATTTATTGATTAGGGCAAAGCCTTTGACTGTGTAGATCACAACAAACTGGAAAATTCTTCAAGAGATGGGAACACCAGACCACCTTACCTGCCTCCTGAGAAATCTGTATGCAGGTCAAGAAGCAATAGTTAGAACTGGACATGGAACAACAGACTGGTTCCAAATTGAGTAAGGAGTATGTCAAGGCTGTATATTGTCACCCTGCTTATTTAGCGTCTATGCAGAGTACATCATGTGAAATGCCAAGCTGGATGAAGCACAAACTGGAATCAAGATTACCAGGAGAAATATCAATAACCTTAAGTACACAGATGACACCACCCTTATGGCAGAAAGCAAAGAAGAACCACAGAGCCTCCTGATGAAAGTGAAAGAGGAAAGTGAAAAAGCTGGCTTAAAACTCAATATTCAGGAAACAAACATCATGGTATCTGGTCCCATCACTTCATGGCAAATAGATGGAGAAACAGTGAAAACAGTGACAAACTTTAGTTTAGGGGGCTCCAAAATCACTGCAGGTGGTGACTGAAGCCATGAAATTAAAAGATGCTTGCTCCTTGCAAGAAAAGCTATGACCAACCTAGACAGCATATTAAAAAGCAAAGACCTTATCTTGCCAGCAAAGTTCCGTCTAGTCAAAGCTATGGTTTTTCCAGTAGGTATGTATGGATGTGAGAGTTGGACTGTGAAGAAAGCTGAGGGTCAAAGAATTGATGCTTTTGAACTGTGGTGTTGGAGAAGACTCTTGAGAGTCCCTTGGACTGCAAGGAGATCCAACCAGTCCATCCTAAAAGAAATCAGTCCTGAATACTCATTAAAAGAACTGATGTTGAAGCTGAAACTCCAATACTTTGGCCACCTGATGCAAAGAACTGACGCATTGGAAAAGACACTGATGCAGGGAAAGATTGAAGGCAGGAGGAGAAGGGGACAGCAAAGGATGAGGTGGTTGGATGGCCTCATTGACTCAACAGATATGAGTTTGAGCAAGTTTTGGGAGTTGGTGATGGACAGGGAAGCCTGGCATGAGGCAGTCCATGGAGTCGCAAAGAACTGGACATACCTGCCTGAACTGAATAAAGTACACCAAGCACCACAGGTTGAATAAATATGTCTATTTAATAATCTCATTCCAATTGGGCCCAATGGAACATAAATAAAGAGATATATATTTTTTAACTTTGACATGGTGGTAGTGGCAGTTTAGTCGCTAAGTCGTAACTCACTCATTGCCATAGTTTAGACTTTTTGTTGGCAGGTTTGAGAAGCCATAGAAATGTACAGCTTGGTTTTATAATGCTTGATTAAAAATGCATTGTAGTGATAACATTTTGCCTCTGTTGAATTTAAAAAAAAAATACTTGCTTAAAGATCCATTTACTCTTTGATGTTTTTCAGTTTCCAGGCCTATTAGCAAACACTGCTGACCAACACCTACTGAGGGCAGGTTAATTAAGTCTCCAAAATCAGTGGGGGAAGATTAAAGTCTTGAAAACTATGATAATTCTCTCTGCACCCCATCTTTGTTTTAACTCCTTATTTGAGTTTTATTGAAAAATATCACTTGTCAGAGATTAAGACTGAAAAGTAAGCTTCACTATTTTTTCTTGCTTTCAGAAATATAAAAAATACATCAAAGAAATACTTTTTTGTCACTGTTTTGCCTTTTGATTCTTTATAGTCAAAGACATATTAAAGTAGATCCACTTGGTTGTACTGGTAAGATAAAAAGAAAAAAATATTGCACAATATACAGGATAAGGGGAGACGACTGAGGTTGAGAAACATTCCAGTTTCCAGTATTCTGAACACAATTGCAAAGAGGTAGCTGATTCTTCCATCTACCAGATGGTCCTTGCATGATATTCCAGAAAGGAGATTTACAGTCTCAAGGGACCTCAGATATGAGGGGCAGAAGTGTCTTCCTTTTTCTTCTAGGAGTTCTTAAAGTGAATTCTCCAGTTCTCAAAGCCAAAAAATGACCTCATAAAGGCTTTTGGGCCAGGCCCTTTTCTGGAGAATCTGAATGTTCTTACAGAGTCTCAGGAAAAAGCCCTGGTGACTAAATTTCAGTCATTTATTAGCATGGGAATAACACAGTGAGGGAAAAGTGTGATGTATTGAACCAAAGACACTTGTGCTTAAAAAACAAAAACTAAAACAAAATTTGCCTATTGAAATTCCTTACACAAAAGCTTCATGGTCCCCTGTGAGGTCTTAAGCAAGTCTATATGGGATGAAAGATTATATTCTGCCCAAATTGTGGTTATAGAACCACTCCAGCTTACAGGGGTATAATTAAAGCTGTTTCCATCGCTTATGTCAGTCGGAGCTCGGCCTCTAGTGGGACGTGAACATTCATCTTGTGTGGAGAAAGGATAGTAACTGGCTAAAATTTGTGGAATGTTAAACTCATTTTAAAGAATTGTTCATGTTACCATATGAAAATTCATGATTGGTCACTCCTGATCTAAAAATAAGCTCATGTTTATAAATCTCAGGCATATATATTTTGAGTATGACATAACTATACCAGTGTAGCCTGTAATATATAGCTGTGTCAGAATATCCCTTTGTAGCCTAATTTTTATATGTTATGTATATATTTAAATATAAATATCAGTCTAGAATTCCATTTTCAAAGTATATCACACAATCTCTGTATTAACTGAAAGTATTTTAAAATCACATTCAGTCCTACTTTTATTTATTTAGAATCATCTATTTAGTTTTCTGTGCTTTCTAGGTGGCTCAGTGGTAAAGAACCTGCCTACCAATGCCAGAGACAAGAGATGCAGGTTCAATTCCTGGGTCAGGAAGATCTCCTGGGGGAGGGCATGGCAACCCACTCCAGTATTCTCGCCTGGAGAATCCCATGGACAGAGGAGCCTGCTGGGCTGTGGCCCATAGCCCAAAGAGTCAGATATGACTGAAGCGATTTAGCACACATGCACTTTTATACACTTTGAATTGTTTATTTTATTTATAAAACGAAACCTATAATATATCCACTACTGCTGCTGCTGCTGCTAAGTCGCTTCAGTTGTATCCGACTCTGGGCGACCTCATAGACGGCAGCCTAGCAGGCTCCCCCATCCCTGGAATTTTCTAGGCACGAACACTGGAGTGGGTTGCCATTTCCTTCTCCAGCGCATGAAAGTGAAAAGTGAAGGTGAGTCGCTCAGTCATGTTCGACTTGTAGAGAACCTATGAACTAAAGTCTACCAGGCTCCTCCATCCATGGCATTTTCCAGGCAAGAGTACTGGAGTGGGTTGACACTGCCTTCTCCGAATATATCCGCTAAAGGTCTACAAATAGATGGGAGTGAATGAGATCAAGGAAAAGGTATATGACCAGACATATTAAAAGTATCATTACTTCTTTTTCTAAAAGTACACTAATAAAAATGTCTTCATCTTGTTATAGTTTAAATACTGCCTTATTTATTTACCTTATTTGGTTGGCAAAGTCTTAAAAAAAAATAGTGTCTACAACTCTTTTTCTTCTGCTATATCC
>SJYC01021355.1:0-10289 GCA_006408675.1 Madoqua kirkii | reverse complement strand
ACTCCAATACTTTGGCCACCTGATGCAAAGAACTGACGCACTGGAAAAGACACTGATGCAGGGAAAGATTGAAGGCAGGAGGAGAAGGGGACAGCAAAGGATGAGGTGGTTGGATGGCCTCATTGACTCAACAGATATGAGTTTGAGCAAGTTTTGGGAGTTGGTGATGGACAGGGAAGCCTGGCATGAGGCAGTCCATGGAGTCGCAAAGAACTGGACATACCTGCCTGAACTGAATAAAGTACACCAAGCACCACAGGTTGAATAAATATGTCTATTTAATAATCTCATTCCAATTGGGCCCAATGGAACATAAATAAAGAGATATATATTTTTTAACTTTGACATGGTGGTAGTGGCAGTTTAGTCGCTAAGTCGTAACTCACTCATTGCCATAGTTTAGACTTTTTGTTGGCAGGTTTGAGAAGCCATAGAAATGTACAGCTTGGTTTTATAATGCTTGATTAAAAATGCATTGTAGTGATAACATTTTGCCTCTGTTGAATTTAAAAAAAAAATACTTGCTTAAAGATCCATTTACTCTTTGATGTTTTTCAGTTTCCAGGCCTATTAGCAAACACTGCTGACCAACACCTACTGAGGGCAGGTTAATTAAGTCTCCAAAATCAGTGGGGGAAGATTAAAGTCTTGAAAACTATGATAATTCTCTCTGCACCCCATCTTTGTTTTAACTCCTTATTTGAGTTTTATTGAAAAATATCACTTGTCAGAGATTAAGACTGAAAAGTAAGCTTCACTATTTTTTCTTGCTTTCAGAAATATAAAAAATACATCAAAGAAATACTTTTTTGTCACTGTTTTGCCTTTTGATTCTTTATAGTCAAAGACATATTAAAGTAGATCCACTTGGTTGTACTGGTAAGATAAAAAGAAAAAAATATTGCACAATATACAGGATAAGGGGAGACGACTGAGGTTGAGAAACATTCCAGTTTCCAGTATTCTGAACACAATTGCAAAGAGGTAGCTGATTCTTCCATCTACCAGATGGTCCTTGCATGATATTCCAGAAAGGAGATTTACAGTCTCAAGGGACCTCAGATATGAGGGGCAGAAGTGTCTTCCTTTTTCTTCTAGGAGTTCTTAAAGTGAATTCTCCAGTTCTCAAAGCCAAAAAATGACCTCATAAAGGCTTTTGGGCCAGGCCCTTTTCTGGAGAATCTGAATGTTCTTACAGAGTCTCAGGAAAAAGCCCTGGTGACTAAATTTCAGTCATTTATTAGCATGGGAATAACACAGTGAGGGAAAAGTGTGATGTATTGAACCAAAGACACTTGTGCTTAAAAAACAAAAACTAAAACAAAATTTGCCTATTGAAATTCCTTACACAAAAGCTTCATGGTCCCCTGTGAGGTCTTAAGCAAGTCTATATGGGATGAAAGATTATATTCTGCCCAAATTGTGGTTATAGAACCACTCCAGCTTACAGGGGTATAATTAAAGCTGTTTCCATCGCTTATGTCAGTCGGAGCTCGGCCTCTAGTGGGACGTGAACATTCATCTTGTGTGGAGAAAGGATAGTAACTGGCTAAAATTTGTGGAATGTTAAACTCATTTTAAAGAATTGTTCATGTTACCATATGAAAATTCATGATTGGTCACTCCTGATCTAAAAATAAGCTCATGTTTATAAATCTCAGGCATATATATTTTGAGTATGACATAACTATACCAGTGTAGCCTGTAATATATAGCTGTGTCAGAATATCCCTTTGTAGCCTAATTTTTATATGTTATGTATATATTTAAATATAAATATCAGTCTAGAATTCCATTTTCAAAGTATATCACACAATCTCTGTATTAACTGAAAGTATTTTAAAATCACATTCAGTCCTACTTTTATTTATTTAGAATCATCTATTTAGTTTTCTGTGCTTTCTAGGTGGCTCAGTGGTAAAGAACCTGCCTACCAATGCCAGAGACAAGAGATGCAGGTTCAATTCCTGGGTCAGGAAGATCTCCTGGGGGAGGGCATGGCAACCCACTCCAGTATTCTCGCCTGGAGAATCCCATGGACAGAGGAGCCTGCTGGGCTGTGGCCCATAGCCCAAAGAGTCAGATATGACTGAAGCGATTTAGCACACATGCACTTTTATACACTTTGAATTGTTTATTTTATTTATAAAACGAAACCTATAATATATCCACTACTGCTGCTGCTGCTGCTAAGTCGCTTCAGTTGTATCCGACTCTGGGCGACCTCATAGACGGCAGCCTAGCAGGCTCCCCCATCCCTGGAATTTTCTAGGCACGAACACTGGAGTGGGTTGCCATTTCCTTCTCCAGCGCATGAAAGTGAAAAGTGAAGGTGAGTCGCTCAGTCATGTTCGACTTGTAGAGAACCTATGAACTAAAGTCTACCAGGCTCCTCCATCCATGGCATTTTCCAGGCAAGAGTACTGGAGTGGGTTGACACTGCCTTCTCCGAATATATCCGCTAAAGGTCTACAAATAGATGGGAGTGAATGAGATCAAGGAAAAGGTATATGACCAGACATATTAAAAGTATCATTACTTCTTTTTCTAAAAGTACACTAATAAAAATGTCTTCATCTTGTTATAGTTTAAATACTGCCTTATTTATTTACCTTATTTGGTTGGCAAAGTCTTAAAAAAAAATAGTGTCTACAACTCTTTTTCTTCTGCTATATCCTTAGTAAACAGCTATATTTACTTCTATGTGTGTTTTATCCAATCAACATTTACGTGAAAGTTGCTCAGTCACGTCCCACTCTTTGTGACCCACCAGGCTCCTTTGTCCGTGGGATTCTCCAGGCAAGAGCACTGGAGACGGTAGCCATTATGTAACTAAAGTATAGAAATTCTTCAGGATTCTTTACTTTACCAGATATTATAACTTCCTTGCTATAAAATATCCATGTCCAAGTTTCAAAAGTCATTTTGTGAGCCTAATTCTCAAATCTATGTTGTTTATTTTAATCATTATTGAATTTCCAAATCTATATTGGTAAGAATTAACATAACTTTCTATAAATATGGAGATCATGCAAAGTACATGTTTTTTTATCTTAATTTATCATCTCACCCAGGACTTCTCTTCCATCAACTTAAGATTCAAGGTACACTGTGTCCTAAAGGGATCTACACAGTCCTAAAGGGATCTTTTGTGGGTGAGCCTTTATCATCCTCCAAATCCACATTGTAGAAGAGTTGATTCCTTTCTACATTTTTAACTCTTTTGTCCAATTCATTGTTATTTTACCTGAATCTTCAGGGTAATCCTCTAAGTAAGTGATTCATGATTTGGACCAAATTATCCCTTTTAGCACTATCCACCAATTCTTTGGTTTATTCCTATTGCATTTCCTTTGAGACAGTTATTTAATAACACCTTCTCTATTTCCTATCTTTCAAACATTTGCCTCACTCTCACCTTTGGGTCCTGAGGGTGCATCCTGTTTCCGCTCATGAGTTCCCTCTGCCGTCTCTGCTGTTGCTAAAGATGAGCCAGTGCTCCTGGAAAAGCCTGTCTCCATTTGTGCACCAGACTCTTTCTTCTACCAAAAGATAGTGCCCTGAGCATTTTCTCTTATTTCTACTGCAGTACCAAAATTCCCTTCATGAACACATCCAACAACATAAAACACTTTCATAAATTCTACTTTCCTAAAGACATCAACAAAAGATCCTCTTTCTTGACCCAAATCTTCTCTACTTATTTTCTCATTCACCTTTTCAGCAAAACTTTTTTTACAAAGTTGTCTGTTTACTGTCTATAACTGATTTTCTCCCATTTTTTCTTTAAGTAAGGTGATGATGTAATTCATTGGCTAACCATAACATTATTGAAAACAAAAACAAGTGCTATTAATTGTTAGTGAAGAAGTACCAAAATTCCCTTCATGAACACATCAACAACATAAAACACTTTCATAAATTCTACTTTCCTAAAGACATCAACAAAAGATCCTCTTTCTTGACCCAAATCTTCTCTACTTATTTTCTCATTCACCTTTTCAGCAAAACTTTTTTTACAAAGTTGTCTGTTTACTGTCTATAACTGATTTTCTCCCATTTTTTCTTTAAGTAAGGTGATGATGTAATTCATTGGCTAACCATAACATTATTGAAAACAAAAACAAGTGCTATTAATTGTTAGTGAAGTTTAATGTAAACCTAGATTGTCTCAGGCAGATGAGACATATGGAGTCCTTTTCTAAATTCATTTCAGATATGCTTAATCTTCATTAATCGCCCAACCTGCTCTTTTCCAAGTCAACAGCAATCTCTATTTTGCTAAATAACAATGATTAATTCTCAGTTGTCCTCTTAGTAGCATTTGATCACTCTTTCTCCCTGAAAGCATTTTTCCACAGTGCTTGCAAGATACAAGTTCCCTTGATCTTTCCCCTCATGGGGTGGTCATTGTATTTCTGTCTCCCTCACTGCTCCCTCTTCATCCCTCTGACCATTTCAGTCTTGGGGTACCCTATGGCACGTGTGCTCTTTGACTCTTTTCAATTTTATCTCTATTCACACTTTTGATGATTTTTGTTTCCATGGCTTTAAAATGGCATAGTTAAGTTAATTGATCCAAAATTTAAATTACAGCTTGTCCTCTCCTCTGTTGTTCAGGCTCATTTATTAAACCACTTATTCACCATTTCATCTTGGATTTCTGATAGACATATAAAATGTAATATGGCCCAAACAAGTTCCTGCTTTCTGTACTCAAAACCTGATCTAATTGCAGACTTCTCAATTTCAATTCAGTTCAGTTCAGTTGCTCAGTCGTGTCCCACTCTTTGCGACTCCATGGACTGCAGCACACCAGGCTTCCCTATCCATCACCAACTCCCAGAGTTTATTCAGAGTTATGTCCATTGAATCTGTGATGCCATCCAACCATCTCATCCTCTGTCATCCCCTTCTCCTCCTGCCCTCAGTCTTTCCCAGCATCAGGGTCTTTTCCAATGAGTCAGTTCTTCACATCAGGTGGCCAAAGTATTGGAGTTTCAGCTTCAGCATCGGTCCTTCCAATGAATATTCAGGAGTGATTTACCTCAGGATGGACTGATTGGATCTCCTTGCAGTCCGAAGGACTCTCAAGAGTCTTTTCCAACACCACAGTTCAAAAGCATCACTTCTTCGGTGCTCAGCTTTCTTTATAGTTAAACACTCACATCTATACACGGCTACTGGAAAAATCATAGCTTTGACTAGATGGACCTTTGCTGGCAAAATAATGTCTCTGCTTTTTAATATGCTGTCTAGGTAGGTCATAGCTTTTCTTCCAAGGAGCAAGCATCTTCCATCACCATCTGCAGTGATTTTGGAGCCCCTCAAAATAAGTCTGTCACTGTTTCCACTCTTTCTCCATCTGTTTGCCATGAGGTGATGAGACTGATGTCATGATCTTAGTTTTCTGAATGTTGAGTTTTAAGCCAAATTTTTCACTCTCCTTTTTCACTTTCATCAAGAGGCTCTTTAGTCCTTTGCTTTCTGCCTTAAGGGTGGTATCATCTGCATATCCAAGGTTATTGATATTTCTGCGGGCAATCTTGATTCTAGCTTGTACTTCATCCAGTCCAGCATTTTTTATGATATACTCTGCATATAAGTTAAATAAGCAGGGTGACAATATACAGCCTTGACGTATTCCTTTTCCTATTTGGAACCAGTCTGTTGTTCCATGTCCAGTTCTAACTGTTGCTTCTTAACCTGCATACAGATTTCTTAGGAGGTAGGTAAGGTGGTCTGGTATTCCCATATCTTTCAGAATTTTCCACAGTTTATTGTGATCCACACAGTCAAAGGCTTTGGCATAGTCAGAAGACAGAAGTAGATATTTCTCTGGAACTCTCTTGCTTTTTCTATAATCTAGAAGATACTGGCAATTTGATCTCTGGTTCCTGTGCCTTTTCTAAATCTAGCTTGAATATCTGAAAGTTCATGGTTCATGTACTGTTGAAGCCTGACTTGGAGAATTTTGAGCGTGTGAGATGAGTGTGGTAGTTTGAGGATTCTTTGGCATTGCCTTTCTTTGAGATTGGAATGAAAACTGACCTTTTCCAGCCTTGAGGCCACTGCTGAGTTTTCCAAATTTGCTGGCATATTGAGTGCAGCACTTTCACAGCATCATCTTTTAGGATTTGAAATAGCTCAACTGGAATTCCATCACCTCCACTAGCTTTTCATGCTAAGATGAGCAAAGTAAAGGACAGAAATAGTCTAGACCAAACAAAAGCTTCTCAATTTCAATTGATGACAATTCTATCACTCAAATTTCTCAGGCCAAGCCATATATTTGTCTCACATCATTCTTTCTCACACATCTTATATTTGACCACTCCATCCTGACTCAGTTTTCTGTGATTTACTTTTTATCACAGTACTTATAATGCATTCTAATGCAATTTATCCTTTTTAAAAAATTAGTTTATCTTTATTTCTTATACTTAAATATTGGACTTCTCAGGTGGTGCTAGAGGTGATGAGTCTGCCTGCTAATGTAGGAGATGCAAGAGACATAGATTTGATCCCTGGGTCAGAAAGATCCCATGGAGGAGGGAATGGGAACCCACTCCAGTATTCTGGCCTGGAAAATTCCATGCACAGAGGAATCTGGCAGTCCATGGAGCCAGGCACGAGTCAGACAAGACTGAAGGACATACTTAGATATTATTATGCTATTATAAGTTGTTATTATATAATTTATCTGTTTCAATATTTTAATATTGACTATCTCCAAGCATAAGTGGCAGCATCCTTTGAATTAGAGAATCATTTATATATGTGCCTCTGCATGAGACTGCACAGTATCCACTATTTAATCTCCTTGTCTCTATTTTTATTTTAAATCACCCACTTTGCCTACTTCATAGTTTTATATAAAATACTTGCTCCGGAGACATTTGTGATATGTAAATATTTCAAGATCTGAAGTAAGAAAGCCAACTGAAAGACAATTTTAAAATAGTTTCTGCTGCGCTCAAGATTTAGCTATTTATCTATTCAGAACTCTTTTTGTGTTGTTGTTTTTTAAACCCCAGTGGTAGTGAACTACAGGTTATAATCATGAAACTGGAAGAATCCTACATTTTTATGTCAAGAACGTGGATTTTCCATAAATAATTTAAAAAGTGTAGTATTTTCAATCTAAGTTACATTGAAAGGAACTTTTGTTTTGTTTTTCTTTAAGAAAACTCTAGGTATTTGGGTCAACAAAATTATTTTGAAAATATTTTCTCATGGAAAGTAGCTCAAAATAGATGGTGCCATGAGGTTTAATTTGCTGCTTCTTGGGACAGAAGTTCAATGGCGTTCAGCAGCTTTGCAGTTTTCACCAGGGAACTATGCTGTGCCAAGTACAAGTGCTTTAGATGCACAGCCTGGAGGTGCAGGGCCTGTCAAAGTGGAGACTCTTGGAAGCGGGGGCCCAGAAGGAGAGAAGATGCTGTCAGTAGACAACGTGCAGGAGAGCATTATTATGAGCTGCTTTGAGGCCATCACATTGCATCCCACCATCAGAGCTGCAGGCTTCCACGGGGGCCCTGTGGGTATAGAATCTGCCTGCAATACAGGAGACACGGATTCAATTCCTGGGTCAGGACGATCCCTTGGAGAAGGAAATGGCAACTCCAGTATTCTTGCCTGAAAAATCCCATGGGCCTGGCAGACCACAGTCCAAAGAGTTGCAGAGTTGAATGTGACTGCGTGACTGAGCCCATCAGAGGTACAGATGTTCAAGAGAGCAAGAGAGCTGAGATCCCCTTATTCACATCTATAATCTGTGCGAGGTGTATTAACCAGTTACCTTAGCAATCTTGGTTTGATCTTATCAGAGTATTATTGAGCTTGGGTTCACTTGCTGGGAAGGGTGTCACATGTTTTGTTTGGTATTTCCAAATGATAGGATTCTTAGCACAAAGCATACAACAATATGAACATCAGCAGTAAGCATGTAGTATGTTGACTGCAGGTTTTTACATCCTTGAGATTAAGAAAATGGATGACTTTAGCCAGTAAATCTACAGTGGGAAAGTTGTCTGCAATAGTTTGAGGCTTGAAAAACTTAGAACAGATGGTGCTGTTGGAACAGGAAGAAGTCAGAAGGTTATCACGACTTCCAGCAGCACTGGAGCCTATGAGAAAGGAGGAACTTTGGTGTGATAGGAGCTAGCTAGCTTGACCTTGACCTTCTTCTCTCTCCTCCATAACCCAGGCATCCCACCTCCTTAATAAAAGAGCCAGATGTCAGGGGCAGACACCTGTGGTTATGTGGCATATGTGAGTTACAATATACTTGGTGGGTAAGGGATAAATTTCTGTACCCCTCTTCCTAGACTTATTAATAATAAATTGAATGTTAGTATCTTTTAGGCCAAATTCAAAGCGCAGTGTTGAAGACTTACTCAAAACACCATGAAACTGAGCTTGTGGCTATCTCAAAAATAGCTTGCATGTGAACTTCTTTTTATTCTGACACTGTTTTCACTAAAATTCATAGGAGGAAAAAGGCATAAAAATGCTTGTGGTTTTTCTGAATGGAAATACCACCAGGGAATGATCTCAGTTATGGAAGAAACTACTCTAAAATTCTGGAAAAGCCATAAAAATCATTTTTCCTTGTCTTTTTATTTTTTTCCCTCTAGTAAAGAAAGGTAGGATAGCCAAAATTTTCAAAAGCATTCAGGGATGAAAGTCTGCATTCTTGGTAAATTTTAAAATTATCCTGTTTTTCAATAAAACTTTTCTATAAAATTGGCTAAGCCATATGCCTCTGAGGTTTAAAAAAAAAATACGGGATAAGTTTTAAAAGCCTTGCATGAATTTCTCAGTATTAAACTATGCTCACATAACCTTCAAAGCTCCTCTATAAACAATACTTGATGAGTAACAATTCCCAGGAAAAGTTAAACTATCTCTTAGTAATCCTTTAGTCTAAATATCATTCACTTGGAGGGCTTTGTAGAGTGGGAGGAAGAGAGATTGTGTTCATGTGTTCATGTGAGCTAGAAAGGAAAGGAAAACTGATCTTTCCATATAGATTCAAGAAGCGAGTTTCTCTTTCATCATTACCATAATAGCTAAAAGTCTCACAGTGAGATGGTTTGGGGCCTGGTCAGCCTGAGAAGACTGGTTTCAACATGTACCTTGGAATGTATACTGGTTCCAACACATACCTGACTGGTTCCCTCAAGTCAGGCAGCCATGCTGAGGTTTCTCTGGAACTGTGACATGCAAAGTTGCAATGGTTAAATGTAACCTTTATCCCCTTAATGCCAGAGGTTATACAGTCTCCCCACCAATGAAGGGGAGATTGCTTGAGTGATATTAACAGTGAACAAGGACTTCTCTGGTGGTCCAGTGGTTAAGAATCTGCCTTGCAATGTAGGGGACACGGATTTGATTCCTAGTTCAGAATGATCCCACATGTCATGGAGCAACTGAGCCCAGGCCCCACAGCTACTGAGCCTGTTCTCTAGAGCATTTGAGCCACAGCTACTGAGCCCTGCATGCCCCAGAACCCAGGCTCCACAACAAGGGAAGCCATCACAATGAGGAACCCATGTACTGCAACTAGAGAAAGACCTCGCGTGGCAATGAAGACTCAGCACAGCCAAATAAAGAAATAAATAAATATTTTTAAAATATGACTTTTAACAGTGAATGAGATACCATGCACACACAGATATGGCAACAATTTTCTGCTTAGCTCAGATGCCCTCACAGGGTATAGAATTAACACTCAGGGAGTTAAGAGAAACTGCTTTTCTCCCAGGAACCTACACTGAGAGCATCATAAATGGCCTACCATCTTCATCAGAGAGGCAAGGAAGATGAGATTAAATTAAGACATCTAAAACGGACTTTATTTTCAGTAATTGCCAGCAGTCCCGTTCTTAGAACCCTCAATATTTGACTTAACCACCATGTTTCACATAGCCAAGGGAACAAAAGCTTTTACTAAGAGGACCTGTAGATGTAGATGTATATTTTATGTATCCTGTGGTCAAATCTCCTCTCACATCTGGCAGTTTGCAGAACTGTGATGTACGTACCATTGTTGATGTCATTCCCAGAGGAGAAGACTGAAGTTCAGATAAATACAAGAACTGGTCATGAAGATATCCAATCAACAGGTTTTAGTATTCCAGCAACTCACCCAATATCTACCTGCTGGAGGAGGTCATTGAGAAGATGTGACCTCGTGGACCCCCAGGCTGGACCAGGCAACGCTCCTTGCCCCCCCCCCCCCCCCCCCCCCCCCCCCCCCCCCCCCCCCCCCCCCCCCCCCCCCC
>SJYC01021354.1:0-14398 GCA_006408675.1 Madoqua kirkii | reverse complement strand
CCTGCTGGAGGAGGTCATTGAGAAGATGTGACCACGTGGACCCCCAGGCTGGACCAGGCAACGCTCCTTGCCCCCACCCCCACCCCTCACCTCCAACATGGCCCCATCCTTGGGATGTGCTCTCTGCCTACTAGGCCTCTATTAGCAGTCATTTCAAGGAAGTAAACTCAAGGAAGCACTGTGTCATTGAGACTCTCTAGATTGGAAAATGTGGTGGAATCCATCAGAGCCTGTGTATTAGACTTACAGGATTCAGCAGGGAGAGAGACTGAGTCCTTTGAAACTGCAAGATTAGTCATATAAACCCAAGTCCCCTTACCGGTAAAAAAAATAATAATAATAATTTATTTTTTAATTGGAGGAAAATCGTTTACGATATTTTGTTGGTTTCTGCCATACGACAAAGTGAGTCGGTTATATTTACATGTATATCTCTCGCTCTTGATCCTCCTTCCCGCCCCCATCTCACACCTCTAGGTGGGCTCCCTGTGACTGCCACCTACCAGTCTGGAGTGATCAATCTCTTTTTTGGGTCTCTCCCTGCCTCTATGTACAGGAACCAGTTTCAGATTTTACTCAGGAAAATGTAGACCCTAAAGAGTGTATAGACCTTCCAAATCCCCCAGCCCTCTCCCCAGGTGGCCCCTGCATCCTATAGAGATGGAGTGAGGGAAATTCCCACCAGTGCCTGATGTGCAGTGGGTCTGGTCTAAGCCATCTGTGCACAGGAATGCAGTCACTGCTCAGCTCAACACTGGCAGTGTCTGCAAGGACACAGGTGAACCGCAGCAGCCAGCGGGCTGAACTCAGAGGATTTGGCTAGTGATCACTCGTGAAGCTGGCCATTAACCCTTTACACTGACCGATGGGCTATCCTAAAGGGTTTGATTCTGTGGCTTGGATAGTGGGATGATCATGAATAAACTCTTGTAGGGTCAGGATGTTTGAAAAGACATTTAGGTTCACCTGCAAGAGCCTGAGTTCCATGTCTTGACTCATAAAGGCATGGACACCACCTGGCAGTCGGGAAGCTGATGCCCTGGTCCAGATGTGAGCCTGAGCACCTGAGCCTGCAGGAGGTCCAGCTGATGGACTGCAAGGAAGAGTGGCCACCGCAGCGCTCAGGGGTGATGGTGTTTAGTCAAGGGTGCCGTATTGCCCTTGACCTACAGTGACTCGTTTAATGCAGTAGCAGGACATCCCGTGTGTCCTAAACAACCCAAGGCAGCTGCCAAAGGAGTCTGGGGCCATTCACAGGAGTTCCCAGCCCTTGAGGAGTTGGCAAATTGGCTACATTGACCCCCCCTGCCTCTGAGTGAAGGTTCTAAATATACTTGATCTGTGTGGACGCTGAGTCAGGTCTGACGCAAGCTTTTTCCTGTCACCATGCCGAAGAGGGTGTGCCCCAAAGAGGACTAAAGAGGCTGAGTACAACTTGCAAAGACCCTCCTCAAATAGCTGGTGATAAGAAGGGGGTTGCATGTCAAAGGTTATGATGTGCAAGACTGATGGACGAAAGAGCCCACGTGGGTGTGCTTGCCTCACTGCTGCAGCATCTGCCTCCAGGGCAGCCAGAGAGCGGCCCACGAGCCACCTCTAGGCCGCTGTAGCCCCTTGGTGACCCCTCAGGGCCCACAGGAGTCATGTGAGATGTAAGAGCCCTTCACAAGGGGCGGTGTTAGAGGAGGTCTTAGAGAGGCCTTGACCACAGAGTGACTCTGTGGACCCAGGAACGCTCCTCCCCACCCTGCCCTGGGGATGTATGTGACTTTCACCCTCTAAAACCTAAGGCCAAAGGTGGAGCCATTTCAAGAACACCAGCCTTGAGAGATCAATGTAGGGCTGAGTTCCTCTTGGCTAAATCCAGGACAGAATACTGTTAAAATCCTCTAAATAAACTCAAGACTTTGGCTGGGGGTGCAGAGACCGACTTAACCTGGCAGAGCCCAAGATAAGCCCTGTAGGTAAGTTTCCTCCCTCATGATACCTGCCATCTACCCTTCCGGAATGATCCACCTCTTCCCCTGGTCTCCCCTTACTCTCTGAGTTCCCTGAGCAGTTTTAGATTTCAGCTGGGTCATCCTTGAGTTTTCCAACCAGCACTACTCAGACTTTTAGCTCAAACCGACGCACGTTTACACAACAACACATAGATCTAGATGCAGTTTAATTAGCTGGGTGACAGAGAGACAGAGAGGCATCCACCCACTGACTATATAGTTTCATCCATTTCTACTGAAATTTGGAAACTTTACTATCTGAACAATTTCAGAAAAGTAATTCTCAAACGATCTCAGCATATGCAATTCTTCTGATTGAATAGAGCCATTCTGTGAAATTGCCTACTGATACTGACTCTCTAATTCATAGAAATAGAACACCTTTTGTGGCAACAATTGAGGATTAACATTTTGCCTCTATCACTGAGCATTGAGAGTGACCTTGGATGGATTGGAGAATCCTACAAACAGCGGAGGCGGGTGGGCTGCAGTTCACAGGGTCACAAAGAGTCGGACATGACTGAAGCAACTTAGCATTCATCCATGGAGGGTGGGTTGTTTATTTTCCCATTGTGAGCCCATTTCTTCACCTGGAAAATTGTAAAATGAATACATATCCTGCAATTTCATGCTAAGCATCAGGAGAAACACCTACAGCATCTCTAGTGCTCTATCAACAGAGTCGATGTTAAAAAATTAATAATTTTCTTTTTTTGTTCTCATTTCACATTTCTCCAGGCTACAACATTCTTTTGCATTTGCAATCATTCAGTTGAATAGCATTAATAGCATTAATATTATGTTCTGGACTAGGAGCACTGTGGGAACAGCTCAAAGAAATTAAAAGTGAGATACTGGTATGTGGTTTTGTTCAACTAGAAAGGCAGACACAATCTCACCAAATATGTAGTTGTGCACTACTATGTTCACAGACGTGCCGTTTTGTATTCATATGTGTGTGAGAAAGAGACCTCTAAAGAAAAGTGGAGAGAGGAGAGAGAGAGGAAGACAGAGAGACAGAGAAATTGAGGGAAAATAATTTATCAACAAAAGGAGTGTCCTGAAGTGTTTATTGCTTTAGCATCTCATTTCACAAAGTGTCTTTGATTACTGTAAAATGATAGACCCTTGTGCTGAGTGTGCGTGTATTCCTAAATGTTGAGAGATGACAGTAAAAAGAATTTTAGATAAGTCAGTGGCCGGGGGCCAGGTGCAATGTAATGATAGATCGTTAAAGGAACCACCCCAGAGGAGGCCAGAGGAATGATGAAAGAGAAATGCATATTAAGGCATTGTTCAAAGTAGCTTCCTGAGGGCGCATTCACAAAACTCTTTCCTCTCTGAGGGGTTTGTGGTGGCTTGACTTACAGCTAACTGTCCCGACCGATCACTGAATGCAGGGACAGCTATCCTTTCTTTGTGAAAATATTTGGATCCCCAGGAGGAGCTGAAATTGAAAATTTTATTTACATTACAGTGATAACACTTTTTATAAAATAAACAGAGATAGGAATCCACAATCGAGAGCATTATTATATTTACCACCAAATCTTACGTATTTAATGTAGGGATCAAAATATAGGGCCTTCTCTGAGAGCTCAGTTGGTAAAGAATCTGCCTGCAATGCAGGAGATTCCTGGGTTGGGAAGATCCGCTGAAGAAGGGACAGGCTATCCCATTCCAGTATTCTTGGGCTTCCCTTGTGGCTCAGCTGGTAAAGAATCTGCCCAAAATGAGGGAGACCTGGGTTTGATCCCTGAGTTGAGAAGATACCCCTGGAGAAGGGAAAGGCCACCCACTCCAGCATTCTGGCCTGGAGAATTCCATGGGCTGTATGGTCCACAGGGTCACAGAGTTGGACATGACTGAATGACTTTCACACTTCACTCAAAATACAGATTCCCTTGTAATTGTATTATTTGCCATGCTGATAAATCATGTCCCTTTCTCATTAATAAGGGAGCAAATTTCCTGTTGATTTATTGGAGAGAAAGCTGCCTGGAATCTTAAAATGCCTTCATAGTTATGTTTCCAGTAGAAAGCTGAGCTTCTGCATGTCTGTCTCCTATCATCAGAAACTTGGAAACATAGTAAGAAGTCTAACAAGTCAGAAATGAATATTTTGTGAACTGGCAGCAAATTTAGGCATAACGCAAAAATAAGATAATTTTGTTATTTTTTTCTTTTCTCTTTAAAAATCACTGAAGAACTCAAAATGCATTAAGACTCTTACATCTAATGTGATTACAGTTTTTAATCACATCATCTTACCTCATATTTCAGTTTAATAAATTCATATCAGAATGCAGCATTTTGGATAGATGGGTAACCTTGTATATTAAGAATTCCAGACAAAATAGAGACGGGAAAATGCCTCTAAGCTACACAGTCTTTGCTTGTGTTGGATGTAGAACAATTTGCAAGCAATCCAAATGACTCATATATTTGGACTGCTGAAACACAAAAAATCTTTCTCGTGTTCTGTCATTATCTCCCTATCTTTCTTTTTCTGTTCTTTCCTTCGAGGTCCTTCCATGCTCATAATTTGTATACAAAAATAAAACAAAACAAAACAACAACAACAACAAAAATCCACACCCAGATGTGTGAGTAAATACACAGATGTATGACATCAGGGTTTGAAGGAGAATTATAAGCAATGTAAATCTTAGAAGAGTTACACTTGAAAATTTGTTATGTTGTCCCTTAAAGGTTTTGTCAGATTGTTTTTATGAAGAGTCTTAAACTTTTTATTCTAGTTCTGACTCTTGAAATAATTCTTCAAGATGAACTATATGGGTGGCTCAGAGGGTAAAGAGTCTTTCTGCAATGCAGAAGACCTGGTTCAATTCCTTATTTATTTATTTATTTATTTTTTAACTGTGTATAAATCCAAGGTTAGTTCCTTGTAACAAAATGCTAATTACAACTGTGGTTACCAGAAATCTTTCACAGATCATTTTGACGCTGGTAAAATATATCTTTGGAGTCTCAAGCCTGCCAGTAAAACCAATTAAGTATTTATTTCCTCCCATTAGTTTTATAATGTACTGAAGTCTAGAAGTTTTAAACTAAGATTTCAGGCGCTTGCCTTTAGATCTGTAGTATTGATTGACTTTTTTTTTTTTTAAATTTTTATGAGGAGTAAAGCAAAAAGAGCATGAGATGCTTTAGAATTATGCCTGTTTTACAGAATATTGTTGTTGTTCAGTCACTCAGTCATGTCCTATTCTTTGCGATTCATTGACTGAAGCACACCAGGCATATCTCCTGGAGTTTGCTCAAACTCATGAATATTGAGTTGGTGATGTCATCCAACCATCTCACCCTCTGTCGTCCCCTTCTCCTCCTGCCCTCAATCTTTCCCAGCATCAGAGTCTTTTCCAATGAGTTGGCTCTCCATATTGGGTGGCCAAAGTATTGGAGTTTCAGCATCAGCTCTTCCAATAAACATTCAGGGTTGATTTCCTTTAGAATGGACTGATTTGATCTCCTTGCTGTCCAAGGGACTCAAGAGTCTTCTCCAATAACACAATTTGAAAAAAAAATCAATTGTTTGGTGCTCAGCCTTCTTTATGGTCCACCTCTCATGTCTGTACATAACTACTGGTAAAGCAATAGCTTGGATGATATGTTTAACAGCTTTATAAGACATTACATGGGATTCCCAGGTGCCTCAGTAGTAAAGAATCTATCTGCCAATGCAGGAGACTTGGATTTGATCCCTGGTCAGGAAGATCCCTGGAGAAGGAAATGGCAACCCACTCCAGTATTATCACCTGGGAAATCCCATGGGCAGAGGAGCCCAATGGGCTGCAGTTCATGGGGCTGCAAAGAGTTAGACAGACTGAGTGACTAAACAGCAGCAAATGGTGATAAATATCCCCCTTCATTGACCTCTAATAGACTCACAAACGCCTACAAAAAGAGCTTCACCACTGAAATGAGTATTACCAAGAAACTATAAGCTAAAGTGTGTTCCTGGAGAGGAAAATAAATCTTCACTAATAATAGGAACAAAGGGGATCTCATGCCAAGGGAGTATGAATGAAAGATAAATAACCAAATACATTTTTAGAAAGATGTGATGGAAAGGGCTTGGTAGGAAGAAGAAAACGGATACAAACAGAGTCATGCTTTTAATGTGATCGTCTGTTGTTTTCTTTTTTAGTATCTACATCTACGAAGAAAACAAGCTGGTGATTATGGGTTGAACTTTTAACAGTAAGTATCTCTGATGATGGGATAATTATAATAGTATCAATATTTTTAATGCTTAAAACTGCATAATTAGAACCAGAAAAAAAAATACATTATATATATTCCAGTAACTGCTTTAAATTACATTGAAAAATTTGACGGGAAAGATCTAAGTGAAATTGGGAGCTTTTCTAGGCCAATTTAGAGCAGAAGTGTTCATGAGAGTGGAATAAGAAGCTGTCCATATTGACTTACTCCCAGAGCTATCATTGTCTCTTCCTAGAAAATGCTTGATCATAACTCTTAAACTCAAGGTGCCACTTGACTTTCATTCTCTTCATTTGGAAAACAAGCAGTACTTGGAAAGCCAGTGTATAATTCTGAGAACCTCCTTCGACTCTAAAAGTCTCTAATTCTAATTTCTAGAAAATCTTAGGACTGTTCAGGGCAGGAGAAGTCCAGACAGTATAAACTTAAGACCATATGATGATGAAACTAGTCAGGCAAAAATGACATTCTCTATTTTGTCATGGGAAGCATGGCATATTTCTGTCTTCTCCTATTGTCTTAGAAACTTTGACAAACTTTGGGTTCATAAAACTTTTTTTCATCTCAAAAAATTTAGTGCAGACACATCCACTTCTCATATTTCACTAAATGTGATACAGTATTGCTGATATCTCATTTCTTCTAGAGTGAGCATGAACCAGGTAGAATTATAGTAGTGTTGAAATTGGATGTTATCTCAAAGACTGTTCCATTAACCTTAAGAGAATTGCCAAATATCAAATTGAAATACTGTCTAAACAGTTTTAAACATAGCTCTCTCACTCAATATTATTTTCATCTAAGTATACAAATTCAAATTTCTATTCAACATAGCCTTGCATTAAAGAAGAGAAAACTGGAAAAGTCAAACCTCGCTTTATTTTTTCCCTAATGATAAAGTAAGACAATCACTATAGATATTGAATATATTTTGTTTTAAAATATTCAGAAATTTCAAATGTGTAATATATTTATGTTTTTGTGTATATTTTAAATATTTTTTTAATTTTCACTCTTTGGTAGTTTTATTTATTTATTTATGGGATGCAGGATGTTAGTTCCCCAACTAGAGATCAAACCTGGGTCCTTAACAGTGAAAGTACAGAGTCCCAGTCACTTCACCACCAGGGAATTTGCTGGCTTGCAATTTTAATAAGGAGTTGTGTCTGCTTTATTTAGAGTCACAAATATTGTGTTTGGTACATATGCTCAATGGATTTATTGAATTGACAGATATATTCATAGAATTCTAAACCCTCACAAATGGTAAAAATAACACAAGTTCACTCACTTTGGGTTAATGTACTTTCTTTTCTTTTCACCTGAAACTCATTAATCAACAGGCTATTTAAACTGTTAAGGACAGAAAATGTGTGTGATTACATTTCAATTTTTTTACTAATTCAGAATTATTCAGACCAAGAAATTCTATAGAATGTGGTGGGAGACTCCCCAAAGATATCTACTTTGTAATCTTCACACGCTATGAATATGGTATGTTACATGACAAAAGGGAATTAAGGTTGTAGATGCAATTAAGACTGGCTGCTAATCAAATGACACTGAGATTTAAACATTATTCTGAATTATCTGTGCACACCCAGTTTAATCATGAATCCTCAAAACAAGATGTGAAAATGTGGATGAAAGTGGGTAGTGTAAGCTGGATAGAGGCTGAAAAATGGCATGTATCCAGTACATTGAGTTATTCCTGAGTTTTCAGATACAGTTGTTTGTGATTAGAATGTTTGCCGTTGGTATCCACTACTTTGAGCTCTTACCTTCTCTTGTCCTTGCTGGTAACACTTAATGAGATCATTCCCACGTCCTTGAGGAAGACATTTTTCATTTGTAAAACTGTTAGCCATTTAAAAAGTATTTACATCTCAAAAGCACAGAGACAGAATTTTTACTCTTTGTGAAGACTCTAAGCAAAGGCAGGCCAGGGTCTAGAGTCAGGATTGTCGTGGTTTTAGTTCAGTTCAGTCACTCAGTCATGTCTGGCTGTTTGCAACCCCATGAACTGCAGCACATCAGGCCTCCCTGTCCATCACCAACTCCCGGAGTCCACCCAAACCCATGTCCATTGAGTTGGTGATGCCATCTAACCATCTCATCCTCTGTCATCCCTTTCTCCTCCTGCCCTCAATCTTTCCCAGCATCAGGGTCTTTTCCAGTGAGTCAGCTCTTTGCATCAGGTGGCCAAAATACTGGAGTTTCAGCTTCAACATCAGTCCTTCCAATGAACACCCAGGACTGATCTCTTTTAGGATAGACTGGTTGGATCTCCTTGCAGTCCAAGGGACTCTTAAGAGTCTTCTCCAACACCACAGTTCAAAAGTGTCAATTCTTCAGCACTCAGCTTTTTTTATATTCCAACTCTCACACTCATACATGACCACCGGAAAAACCATAGACTTGACTAGATGGACCTTTGTGGACAAAGTAATGTCTTTGCTTTTTAATATGCTGTCTAGGTTGGTCATAACTTTTCTTCCAAGGAGTAAGCATCTTTTAATTTTGTGGCTGCAATCACCATCTACAGTGATTTTGGAGCCCAGAAATATAAGGTCAACCACTGTTTCCACTGTTTCCCCATCTATTTGCTATGAAGGGATGGGACCAGATTCCATGATCTTAGTTTTCTGAGCTTTAAGCCAACTTTTTCACTCTCCTCTTTCACTTAAATCAAGAGGCTATTTAGTTCTTCTCCACTTGTTATGGTTTAGTGGCTAAATTCTAGCCTACTCTTTCGTAACCCCATGAATTGTAGCCTGCCCGGCTCCTCTGTCCATGGGACTTTTCAGGCAAGAATATTGGAGTGGGTTGTCATTTCCTCCTCCAAGGGATCTTCCCAACCAAAGATTGAACCTGAGTCTCTGCACTGGCAGGCAGATTCTTTACCATTGTACCAACAAGGAAGCCCAGAGTCAAAATTACATATAGTTTAGTCAATCTGAGGGAAACAGGTCTTCCAAGCTGTCAGTAGGGACTCCAGATTATATGCAGTAGATAGAATTCAAGCCGTGCACACTGATATATGCGGTGCTGTGCTCATTTGCTTAGCTGTCTCTGACTCTTTTGTGACCCCATGGACTGTAGCCTACCAAGCTCATCTGTGCAAGGAATTATTCAGGCAAAAATACTGCAGTGGGTTGCCATTTCATATTCCAAAAGATCTTTCTGACCCCGGGATTGAGCCAGTGTCTCTTGTATCTCCTGCATTGACAAGTGGGTTCTTTATCACTGCACCACCAGGTCAGGTAGAATTCAGTGTCTCTATTTATCAACAAGAGTGCCCTCTTGACCTCTTAAGTATGGAAGTAAAAATGAATAAAAAGTAGTTTTGTGTTTCTAAACTGTTCAAGATATTTCAGAATTGTAGAAGGGCTGACAAAATCACAGAAGAAAGCTGTGCACAAAATTTATGTTTCATATGAAATAAAGTTTTAATCCATCTCTGAGACAGCGTGATGAGTTAAGAATAGATGGGATGAAAAAGGGCTCTCACAAAGCTCCTACTTCCCACATCCTCATAGACCTGGTGAGGTTATTGGTCTTTGAAGTATGTCAGTATAACTCATACAGAACAGAAGGCATTACTTAAAAAGATGCCCAGGTTGGTGGAAATCTGTAATACGTTACTTGGCAGGAGCCATCAGACTAAAGAATTCGATTCTTGAATTATGTGGAAATACTAGAGCAAAGGCTTTCCAGGTGACTAAGTGGTAAAGAATCTGCATGCCAAAGCGAGAGATGCAAGTTCAATCAAGAAGATCCCTTGGAGAAGGAAAGGGCAACCCACTCCAGTATTCCTGCTGGGAAATCCCATGGACAGAGGAGCCTGGCGGCTACAGTCCTTGGGGCCACAAAGATTTGGACACGACTGAGGACAAGCACAAGGCTCACAGGGGCAAAACAACTACAGCCTCCTTTATAGGCTTTATTCTGTGTTCTTCCTGACACAGAAAGGGAGACACCTCACAATGAAGATTCCCCTTGTAAATGTAACATTTCTCTTGCAAAAGCATAACTTTTCCTCTTCTCCTGTGTTTGCTATTTCTTAAAAATAAGCAACTCAAGAGAATTCTTGTCAAGGAGGCACATTTTGGGGTAGCAAATTCTGCTCCCCTTCAACCGCCTATCATGCAATGTATCTATTTTGTTAATTGTTAGTTTCTCCCACTAGAATATAAATTTCCTGCTGCAAGGAGCTTTTGTCACTTTTGTTCTCTGCAGTGTTCCAAATATTTGGAACAGTGCCTGCTAATTGTAGGTGTTTATCAACTAATTGCTAAATGAATACATCCTTCAGGGGTTATGCTTAGCATGAATAATTCTCTCAGAAACCAGTCTCCTAGGGCTTGCTAAAGTTTTCTTGTGTATTTTATTTTTCTGTGGCAAGATCAGTTGAGATAATTTACAAGTTTAAGTTGAAAGATGGTCTACCTGAATCTTAAGAAAAAAATCACCATTGTTCTTAAAAAACATGCCTTGATCACTTGGTAGAACCTCCACTATTATTATTATACCCATCCCCCTGTACTTTTTACACTTTTCTTCCTACCTGCTTTTCTCTAAGAGACATCAGTTACCACGTCTCATTAAACTTCCTGACATCTTTCCATATCACATCCATCACAGCCCACTAACATACTGGTAGATGCTGAGCGCTTATCAAATGCAGCTAAGACCTGTGACAGGATGAACACAATCAGATGACGTGTTTACTGAACTTAATACAGCATTCACTGTTAAACTGCTCAAGAAACACGAATTCCTTGTTCTCACTCCACGATATCCGCACGTATTCTTATCCCAAGGTCTTGTTATCTTACCCTTTTCACTTCTGCCCCATTTTGCATTTTTCCAGTGTGGATGGGAGAGACCAGGAGTAGTAAGTCTCTTTCCATTCACTCAATTTTACCTCTTGGCTATTTTTTCTTCCATTTTCCTCTTGGATCCATTTGCAAAGTCTGGCTCAGGATAGGAACTTTCGTGTTTTTCAGGCATTGCTCCAACTTAATTTTATTTTCACTCCAAACCAGACTGTTTGTAAAAGGTGAGTAGCAGAGAAGAGACTCAGTTCTTTGGCAAAAGACACAGTGTAGGCACATGATAAGGTGCTGATCATGCGAAGATTAAGGAAGTCATCCAGGCAGGCGAAAAAGCTGGTGTCTTCTTACGGAAAGGAAGTGAAATAAACCTCTTGCCAGAATCTAAGACCGTGTTACCTCTTAGTGAAGATTAGATGTGAATATTCCTGCAGATACAATCCATATTTTTTTTTTCCAGAATATAATGCTAGATTTACATCAACACATTTTTTTTTAATGAGCAGTTACATTCTTAGATGTCTCCACCATAAAGTATGGCAACAAAGAGGAGGAAGATTTTTACCTGTCTTAGGGATTTGAGGGTTCTGGCTAAGAATTAAATTGACATATGACTGGTCAACAAGAGAAAAACATATAAATGTATTATATATGTTTTATATGAAATAGGAGTCTTCATTAACGACATGAAGAAGATGTGGCAAAGCCTAAATATTTTTGTACTGGGTTGAATGAGGAAAGGTGATTGTGAAAAAAAATAAAAATATACCTAGAGGCTAAAAAAAGATGAGCATTATTCTAACAAGTTCTGTTTGTATAAAATGTTTTCACTTTGACTCCCTCTGGAAGAATGTTTCTTTCCCTCCAGTCCAGGCATGGTATTTTTCACACTGGAGTTTTTATCTCCTATTTTCAGGAAGAGAAGGGGAAATTAGAATGCCCTTTTTACTTCTGCTGTTTTTTAAGTATCTTTAACTCAAAATGATCCTTTTGCCAAAGTGGCATATTTTAGGATGGTATAGTGCATCACCCTTCAGCACCAATAATAATAATGTATAAAACTTTCAAATTCAGAGTTATCAGCTGCCTCCTACAGCCATGTAAAAATCATTTTGATGCATATTCTTGAAATGTTTTATTGAAAAGTAGATGCCGCATGCCCTGAGGGAAAACAGCTTTTTAAATAGCTTAAGTGAATTTTACTGTATGTTAAACTTCAATTAATTGAATTATAAAGAAATGTTAATGAAATAAAACACTTTTCTAGAAAGTGACATAAAAGGAAGACAAATATGCCTCTTCTCAAGTGCATCAGAATATGAGATCAAAGCCAGATTAAATTTCAGAAAAATCTTTAAAATAGTTGATTCTAAAGCAGTAGTCTTCAAATGTAGAAATGCTGGCTTCCCTCCCTGATTAAATTCTGTATTAATAGCTAATATAACTAACATATGAGAGCAGAGATGCTCTAAGTCAAGCATCTCCTCTAGTAAACACTCATCTGAAACAATTTAGTCTAAATTGGAAACCCTATGGCTTGATGAAGACAATTTGAAAGCCACTGTTATAAACTCTTCTTTTTTACTTGGTGAAAAAAACACCAATATTCTTTATTTTTAATGATCCTTAATTCCATGTTATTTATTTATTTGTTTAGTTGAAGGATAGTTGCTTTAAAATACTGTGTTGGTTTCTGCCGTATGTCAACATGAATCAGCCATAGGTATGCATATGTCCCCTCCCTCTTGAACCTCTCTCCTACCCCATCCAACCCTTCTTGTTGTTCAGTGGCTAAGTCATGTCTGACTCTTTGGGACCCCATGGACCTCTAGGTTGTCACAGAGCATCAGTTTGAACTCCCCAAGTAATACAGCAAATTCCCACTGGCTATCTATTTTACATGTGGTAGTGTATGTTTCCATGTTGCTCTCTCCATTTATTCTACCCTCTCCTTCTCTGGGCTGTGTCCACAAGTCTGCTCTTTATGTCTGAGTCTCCATGGCTGCCCTGCAAATAGGTTCATCAGTACCATCAGTACCATATAGATTCCATATATATGTGTTAATAAACAATATTTGTTTTTTTTTCTCTTTCTGACTTATTTCACTGTATAATAGGCTCTAGGTTCATCTGTCTCATTAGAACTGGCTCAAATGTGTTTCTTTAATGGCTGAATAATATTTCATTGTATATCTGAACAAAGCATCTTTATTCATTCATCTGTTGATGGACATCTAGGTTGTTTCCATGTCCTAGCTATTGTAAAGAATCTTGAAATCACCATATGTTTGTGGGAATACCAAATAGTTTATGAGAATAAATGGACAAGGACTTTTTTTACTGTGTCCACAAGTCTGCTCTTTATGTCTGAGTCTCCATGGCTGCCCTGCAAATAGGTTCATCAGTACCATCAGTACCATATAGATTCCATATATATGTGTTAATAAACAATATTTGTTTTTTTTTCTCTTTCTGACTTATTTCACTGTATAATAGGCTCTAGGTTCATCTGTCTCATTAGAACTGGCTCAAATGTGTTTCTTTAATGGCTGAATAATATTTCATTGTATATCTGAACAAAGCATCTTTATTCATTCATCTGTTGATGGACATCTAGGTTGTTTCCATGTCCTAGCTATTGTAAAGAATCTTGAAATCACCATATGTTTGTGGGAATACCAAATAGTTTATGAGAATAAATGGACAAGGACTTTTTTTTCCCCCAAAATCCATAGCCTTTGCTCTCTGTATGGAGAGTCTTACACCTGCTGTAGGGAACCTTCTCAAATGTCAAGTGTCATTGAAGAGAGTTAAGTCCTTTACACAATGCATTCCAAAGCAGCTAATTCAATGCATGTCTGTGATCATTGTACAGACTTTCTAAGATCTGTACTTTGGAAGTTTATCCTCATCTTTGTTAATATATTCCCATATCTGGTCACTTAAAATTCTGACATTTTAAGTCAAATTATCCACTAGTCTCCTAAAGCTAGATATACCAGGAAGAACAAGGCACATCTCTAACCTAGCTTTACAAATCACAGGCAGAAAATAGTGAAAGGGAGCAGAATATATGACCCCAACATATGCTTCTTTGGCATAAGGAGTGTTTTGAGCTGGTTATTTTTAAGAAAAAGCAGACCTAGGAAAAGCTCTGAAAACCAAGTAGGAGCTGCCCTATTGCAAGAAATGTGTGCGTGTTCAGTTGTCGGTCATGCCCAACTCTTTGAGACCCCATAGACTATAGCCCGCCAAGCTCCTGTGTTCGTAGGATTTTCCAGGCAAGAACACTGGAGTGGATTGCCATTTTCTTCT
>SJYC01021353.1:0-33165 GCA_006408675.1 Madoqua kirkii | reverse complement strand
TATGAAAATAATTACTACAACATATGAGAAAATATCCACATGAAATTTAAATTCAGTCATCCTTCATTTTGGACAGAATAATTTGGCAGATGAACTTAATTTTAAAGGTCTATATAGATTCTTGAAGACAAAAATTAACATCTATTGAAAAGACACCTGCAGATTAGGTAAGAGGTCCATCCACTAATGGGCTTCCCAGGTGACACAGTAAAGAATCTGCCTGCCAATGCCAGGGACATAAGAAAAGCAGGTTTGAACTCTTGGTGGGGAAGATCACCTAAAGTAGGAAATAGTGACCTTATCCAGTATTCTTGCCTGGAAATTTCCATGGACAAAGGAGCCTGACAGAGTCAGAGACAGCTGAGCGCAGGGACACACGCACACCATTCACTAAGATGTCAGAGCAGGAGGTTCACAGTCCCATTGTTCTCTATTATATGGAGGTAACAGAACGTTATACTGTTGATAAACACTTATAATGGACTACACAAAGCTTGTTTTACTCCAGCCAGAGCAGCTCACTTTTGAAAATCAGGGACTGAGATCTCAGGAGAACTATGCCTATATGAGAGTAAAGATGACCAGTTGTGATTAAAAGGTTTTTAAACTTGGAAATTTCTTACCTACCTCAGATTTATCTTAAACTCAACCCACTATTGTGTTAAATTATATACAGATACACATTTACAGAAGTGCAATTTAATTTTCCAAAAGTAGAAATTCACTGATACATTTGTTAACACTTCATTGAGAGACTCATAATCAGCCAATCAGGTATTTCAGGCCCAGAAGCAGCTTGGAAATTTTGGGAAGTCTAGGTGCTCCAACAATAATTTCCAGACATTGACAGATGCTAATGGTAGAGCATATGGGATCAATTGGCTTAGTTCAAAATAGTGTTCCTATAATAGTAAAATTTCCAGAAGGTTCTTCAAGAAAAATTGGTACAGACACCTTTTTTTTTTTTTAGACAAATTTGAAATGACATTAATTTAAATATAGTACTAGCTCTGGTATGGAGCTGAAATACCTCATCTCTGCAATCTAACTTTTTAAAAATTTATTTATTTTTAATTGAAGGATAATTGCCTTACAGCATTGCATTGGTTCTGTAACCTAATTTTAACACTGATTTTTATTTAAAGTACTTGTTTTTGCTGTTCATTTGCTCAGTCATGTCTGACTGTTTGCAGCCTCATGAACTGCAGCACACTAGGCCTCTATGTCCTTCACCATCTCCTGGAGTTTTTCTCAGACTCACGTCCATTGAATAAATGACGTCATCCAGTCATCTCATCCTCTGTCGTCCCCTTCTCCTCTTGCCTTCAATCTTTCCCAGCATCAGGGTCTTTTCCAGCAAGTTGGCTGTTTGCATCAGGTGGCCAAAGTATCGGAGCTTTAGCTTTAGTATCAGTTCTTCCAATTCAAAGTGTTATTTCCTTTAGGATTGACTGGATTGATTTCCTTGCTATCCAAGGGACTCTCAAGAGTCTTCCTTCTCCACTACCATAATTTGAAAGCATCAATTCTTCCGTGCTCAGTCTTCTTTATGATCCAACTCTCATATCCAAATTTGTTTTCTTCTTAATAGTTTGTGACAAGGAGAAGGAAGTGCAAATTATTTACACTTAACAGTGATTTAACATGCCGGTAAATCCTTTGGCGTGATCTTAGGAATTATAAGAATTAATAACATTTCTCATGTCAAATTAAATTAACTGTCAGAAACAAATTTTCAGAGCTCATCTTTTCGAGGAACTTGTCCATCCGTTTTTGACCATCAGCTCAGCCATCCGGTCTGTACTTTCAGGCTTCGTAGAATAGGAAATTGGTATCCCAGAAGATACTAGACAATTTTGATTCTTTATTATTTTTTCCTTTATTTGAACCAAAAATTTGTTTCTTTTTTCCCCTCTGTGATTATAAAGAGTAAATCTAAATTGCTTTATCATCATAGCTCTCCAGATACTCAGATAGCTATTCAGATGTCTACTGAATAGTTTCTACCTCTTGATATGTATCATTGCTTTTCTTTAGTATTTTAATTCTTCCTTTAATTCTGAGCCTCAAAATTGAACATTAAAGCAAGGCAGATCACCTCAAACGTGCCAGTTTGGAATCTTGTTTATTTTGAGCTGAAGGCAATTAAGATCCAGCAGACTCAGGGGAAAAGATTTTTACCTTTCTTTCACTTGCCTAAAAGTATTTAGATAGGGGGCCTAAACCAGGAAGAGAGCAATTACTAGAGATAACTCATCATATCTGAAAGGCAACTTATCCACGCGGCCTGCCAGACAGCAGATAAGCAAATGCTTGCAAGCCTCAGCTTCCTGCCAACTATCAGCTTCCTGTGAGCCCTTTGGGGCTCCAGACCCCTACTTGCTTCTCTTTAGCTTAAGATGGCAGATATAAGCCTCTATTTCCTGACTGCTTCATATTCTATGGGATCCCAGAAGTACAAAGTTAAATTTCTTTTTCTCTTGTTAATCTTATGTCATTTAATTATAAGACCAGCTAAAGAACCTAGGAGAAAAGAAAGGAATGTTTTTCCTCCCCTAAAACATGCTATTCCAGATATGATAAGGTCTGTTCACAGCTGGAATAGGACTGTTAGCTCAGCTCAGCTGTTGTTGGCACAGTACACCACCCCAGACATGCAGTGAGTCCTAGTTTTCTTAAACATTAGGTCAATTCAATAGCTGCTGCTGTGAAAATAGTATCCCCTATCCTGTGCCAAGATAGTTGATTTTTATATGAGATGCACCCTTATTACTGACAATTTTGTGGTTTTCTGTTCTTAGTTCCTCTGTTACATTCATTCACTTGATGTGTTGTTTATCCATTGCCTCATGGAATGGAGTTATGTAACATGAGCTAGGACTCATCATCGGTCAAAAAACCACAGCCCTTGCCCTTGTAGCAATGCATTCTTGTGGGTGAGCATGATATTTAACAAAAAATTACATGATGCATTACTCAACTCAAACTCAGTTCAGATATTACTGTCACAGGAAATGGAGGATGGGAGAAAGGACCTCTGACAGGGGAAGTTCATTAAGTTCCTCAAGGTCCTGGGGTGATGTATTTGGAAGGAAGGTTGGGAATTAAGTAGGTAAGGATGGGAGAAGAAACATTCCAGTAACAGGAATTTCAGTCCAAGGCCCTAAGACCACAAGTAGCACAGTGACTTGGAGTAACTGAGAGGAGGCTTTTGTGCCTTGGGTTCAGAAAGCTGATGAAGATGGTGAAAGGTTGTTGCTGAACCATGAAAGATGCAGGGATTCTTGGCCTCTGGAAGAGAAGAATTCAATCCGGGGCTAGAGATGAAGCTTGATCACTCAGAGCTTTTATGCAATAGAGTTTTATTAAAGTATATTGTTACCCTGCTAATTTAACTTATATGCGAAGTTCATCATGAGAAACGCTGGGCTGGAAGAAGCACAAGCTGGAATCAAGATTGCTGAGAGAAATAGCAATAAGCTCAGATATGCAAATGATACCACCCTTATGGCAGAAAGTGAAGAGGAACTAAAGAGCCTCTTGATGAAAGTGAAGGAGGAGAGTGAAAAACTTGACTTAAAGCTCAACATTCAGAAAATGAAGACCATAGTATCTAATCCCATCACTTCATGAGAAATAGATGGGGAAACAGTGGAAACAGTGTCAGACTTTATTTTTCTGGGCTCCAAAAGCACTGCAGATGGTGATTGCAGCCATGAAATTAAAAGACACTTACTCCTTGGAAGAAAAGTTATGACCCACCTATCTGTTATAGCTTATACCTATGCTATCTAAGCAAATTGAAAGCAGAGACACTACTTTGCCAACAAAGGTCCATCTAGTCAAGGCTATGGCTTTTCCAGTGGTCATGTATGGATGTGAGAGTTGGACTGTGAAGAAGGCTGAGCGCCAAAGGATTGATGCTTTTGAACTGTGGTGTTGGAGAAGACTCTTGAGAGTCCCTTGGCCTGCAAGGAGATCCAACCAGTCCATTCTGAAGGAGATCAGCCCTGAATGTTCTTTGGAGGGAATGATGCTGAAGCTGAAACTTCAGTACTTTGGCCACCTCATGCGAAGAGTTGACTCACTGGAAAAGACTCTGATGCTGGGAGGGATTGGAGGCAGGAGGAGAAGGGGACGACAGGACGAGATGGCTGGATGTCATCACTGACTCAATGGACGTGAGTCTGAGTGAACTCCGGGAGTTGGTGATGGACAGGGAGGCCTGGCGTGCTGCGATTCATGGGGTCGCAAAGAGTCAGGCGTGATTGAGCGACTAAACTGACCTGAACTGAACTGAAAGTATAAAAGGGATAGGGAAAGCTCTGACGTAGACATCAGAAGGGGGCAGAAAGAGCACCCCCTTGCTAGTGTTAGCGGTGAATTAGTTATTCCATTGAATTAGTTATTACAATGAATCAAAAGAATATCTCAAGGTTTTGAAAATTTTACCAGACCCACTCCCACATTTTACACTTTGGGATAACAAGATTAGCATTTAACAATAGAAAGATCCTCCAGACCCACTCCCATAATAAACATGCTAAAATATCATGATTAGTCAGAAGGTTTTCAGGAAGGAGAAACTGTCCTCCAGTGGGATAGGTTGTTGTTGTATAATCCCTAGTACAGAGTTTAAACTGAGTTGTGTAACTGACTAAGACTAAGGAATGTAGGGAAAAAAAAAAAAAGTTTGTCCTTTTCTCCTTCTTGAGAATTCCAGACCCTCAATCTGCACTTCGAGAGCCCCAGACCCCTTTGTCCTCTTTGGGGACCCTGGACTTATCAATCTGCCCAGGAACTGACTCTCATTGGCAGCAGTCAGCTCATGTTTTGTGGCTGTTTTAAGGGCTAAGAAGAGCCACTCCAAGACCCACAAGAGGCCAATGAATGAATTGAAATGAGAATGTGAACAGATCTGACTTTGACTTCATAGACTGCTACTACTGCTAAGTCACTTCAGTCATGTCCGACTCTGTGTGACCCTGTAGATGGCAGGCTACCAGGCTCCCCCATCTCTGGGATTCTCCAGGCAAGAACACTGGAGTGGGTTGCCATTTCCTTCTCCAATGCATGAAAGTGAAAAGTGAAAGGGAAGTCGTTCAGTTGTGTCCAACCCTTAGCATGAACTGCAGCCTACCAGGCTCCTCCATCCATGGGATTTTCCAGGCAAGAGCACTGGAGTGGGGTGCCATTGTCTTCTCTGTCACTTCATAGACACACCTTTAATCACTACCTTGATCTGTCTACAGACCCTGTATTGAAATCTGATTCATCTTTCTGTCATTTCCAACAGTCTTTTATCAAATCTTCACCAACAATAAATCAACATTAACTGGGTTTAATAGGCTAGAGTTGAAAAAAGACCCTAGGTGTACCAAGAAATTTGTTTTCTCTAATACAAATAGCCTAAAATTAAAGATAAAAAGCATCTCCTCCAGGACAGATGTGCTTTGCCAAACTTGCATCAAAACACTTTTCCACAGTGATTTCAAGCTAAAGTCCTATCTCATGGTTTGAAATGAAAGTCATCTTTTTCCTGATACTATTGGATGCTGTGGGATGGATGGGCTAGAGTGAATCCATTGGTCCAGGCAGGCTTGTGCCTCTTGTGAAAATTTTTACATTATTTCCATACATGCTTGTTATTATGTCTGTGCTAAATAATGCTTTTATATATCTAGTTAGAGCTGCAATAATTTTGAGAGCCTAAACAGATGCTCAGAATTTTTAGTTTTCCACTGTTTTGTCTATTTGAAGAGTTCAGGGCATCTGAACTTGACTTCCTTAGGATCTGCTGAGGGCAACAGAGGCCAGGGCATCTGAGGTTAGGGCAAGATGATTATTATCTATGTTTTCACTGAAGCTAATGAAAAACTTTTGCCACTTTAACTGTTTTTGTCTTTCTGAATTATTGTTAAATATTTCAGGGTTCAGTTCAGTTCAGTTCAGTTGCTCAGTTGTGTCTAACTCTTTGCAACCCCATGAAATGCTGCACGCCAGACCTCCCTGTCCAATTTCAGAGTTAGGACATTCTTAATCTAGAATCTCAGACTCAGAAATGAAATTAAGGAGGCTATGAGAGAACAGAGACTAGTTACATGTATCTGCACACACACAAACACACATGCACACACATGCACACACACGTGCACACACACACACAAGCACACTCACACACACACATATGCATGTATCTCTTATATATGATAAACAAACTCTATGAAACAGATAGCAGTATGCAAAAAGGGATCCGGAAGAGGAAGAATTATAATCTTATGTAGAGGAAAGATTTAAAAACCTAGATCAAATTTTTAAAGTAAGGAAGCTGATCTTTAACGTGAGTTATCTTTCCTTTCACACCTTCTCTCCCCTCTTACTATCCAACCCTCAAAAACTCTTGTTTTCCCTCTGTAATTGACCCAGCGTCAAGGACCACTCTGCTCTGCTCCCTACAAGGGAGCTTCATTTCAAACTGTTGTTTGGACTTCCCCGTGGTCCAGTGGTTAAGATTCTGAGCTTCCACTTCAGGGGGCTCAACTTGGTCCCTGGTCAGGGAACTAAGATTCCCACATGGCGAGTGGCAAAAAATAATAAAAAAAATAAACAGTTGCTCACTCTCATCTCTTTCCACTCTAAACAGCATAACTCCTTTCTCTTAGGTTAACAAACAGAGATTTGGCAACTTGAGAATTGAGGAAAACAATATAATCTAATTAAGGGTAGGTGCAATGTCAGACAGTGTGAGAGAGGTATATTTTTTTGGGCAATGAAAATGTTTTTCCTGTTTCTTTTCTTTTTAATTTTATTTACTTAACTGTGCTGGGTCTTAGTTTCAGCATTTGGGATTTTTCAGCTGCAGCACATGGGATCCAGTTCCCTGGCCAGGGATCAAGTCCAGGCACTGGGAGTGTGGAGTCTTAGCCACTGGACTTCCCTGGTGGCCCTGAGTACTAAATTTTTTTCTTAATTTAGCAATAACATGCCTAACTGTGATCGCAAATATATCATTTAACATTGATACCATTTTCTTAGATAACAGAATGGAAAGATAATCACTAACATCTCTTCCAGTTAACATGTTTTTCATTTTTCATTCTCTGTTGAGAATTTCCATTCTTCTGTGTTCCTTAGTGGAGTTTGTTGTCTTAAGGTCTCTCCTTGAAAACTATTATCCCAAAAAGTGTATGGGTGTGTGTGTATACTGGTGTGTCTGCGTCTGTGTGTGTGTTTTGTAAAGTGAAGTCCTAAATATGTGTTGAGGAGTTGGGATTACATGGTTTGGCTATTGCACTTCCTGTTAATAAGAATATTGAGGCCTATAGACAAGCTAAATAACTAGGCCCAAATCACAAAACTAGAAGCTAGAAAAGCCAGATTTGAACCCAGACAGTTAAGTGATAGGCAGTTGCTGCTGCTAAAGATCTTTTAAAAATATTAATACCAAGTACAAAATTCAAGTCGTAGAAAAATATATACAGCGTAATCCCATTTCTGCTAAATACACATAAGTGTATACACACATGCATGTTGATATGTTACAGTATATGTGTATGTATTTGCTCATGTCCCATAGTCTCATACATACAGGTGTGTGTGAGTGCTAAGGCTTCAATCGTGTCCAGCTCTACAACCCCACAGACCATAGCCCACCAGGCTCCTCTGTCCATGGGGTTTCTCAGGCAAGATGGGTTGCCATGCCCTCCTCTGGGGATCTTCCTGACTTGGGTATCAAACTCATACATGTACGCACATGGAGGCAGGTAATTAGCTGTGTATCTCTCTGGGAGCTAGTAAGACTTATGGGGGTGGGATGAGAGGAAGGCAACAGAACTGAAGGATCGTGGTCATAAGCTTACAGGTCTTGGAAGGTTTACTTCTTAACCCGGAAGTATTGTGCCAGTTCCTATTTGCCCAGCCCCACCCCCTCTCCCCCAAGCCCTGGTCAGTTCTCTCCTCCCTCTGCTCCAGTTCAGTAAGCAGCCTGGTCTGCACCCTGCCCCCACCAGCCCAGTCCCCCTTTGCATTACCAGAATGATGTTCTTGCTCTGAAAGAAGTCGCTTTTTGACAAGCCTCTGCTAAAAACCCTCCAGGGAGCTCCCAGCTCATGCAGGGTAAGAGCCAAACTCTTCAGAACTCTCTAGAAGCTGAATGGCACTGGCCAAGTTCCCTCTCTGACCTAGATGCTTTTTCTTGCTCAATGCCTTCACCAGCACGGCCTTCTCTCTCTGCTCCCAGACTATGTCGCTGCTTCCAATCAAAATCTCCAAAAATGAACCCATGAGGTCTGCTGTGTCCATCCATTTTCTTCACTGCTCTGTTTGAAGCATTGAGAAGATACCCACAAGATATATTTGATGAATGAAAGCTGATCTGCACGTTTATTTTTATATTCAGTCATATCAGTGGTTACGGGACTCACACATCTCTGGATTGTATCACTGTACCATTTCTTCCTTGACAGCTTGAATTTTGCCTGCTGGAATTTAGTACCTACATCTAAGACCTTGTAGCATGTTTCTATTTTTTCCCCCTCCCTTTCTCTACTTCTCTTTGTTTAAAGATATTTGTGCTGGGTCTTGGTTGTGCCACGCAGGCCCTTTTAGTTGCAATTTATAGGATCTTTAGCTGTGGCATGCAGAATCTAGTTCCTTGACCAGGGATTGTACCTGGGTCCTCTGCATTGGGAGCACAGAGTCTTAGCCACCGACCACCAGGGAAGTTCCTTTCTTAAACTACTAATTTCAATCAAGACTGATTCCTGAGGGTGACTCTGTCTTTTAGAAACCTTTAGAGATGTGTGAGGATGTTTGGGGGCCCCACTGAGTGCATGCAAGAGGCTGCAGTCGTGATCTCAGTGATTCATGACTCCATTTGTCCAAGCCTGCAGTAGTTGAATAGTGGCCCCCAGAGATGTCCAGGTTCTAATCTCTGGAATGCTGTGTTGGAGGATCATCCAGGGTTATCCTCTTGGGCCTTTGATGTCATCACAGTTGTTGTTATAAGAGGGATACAATAGAAATTGGACAGGAAAAGGCCTATGATCACCAATGCCAGATGCTATGATGGATGCTCGCTATAAAGAGGACTAAAGGAGCCATGAGCCACAAAATGCATCACATGTAGCTCTAAGATCTGAAAAGAGTGCAAGAACACATATTCTTCCCTGTACTGTCCATACCTTGATTTTGGCCTGTTGAAACCAATTCTGGACTTCTAACTACCCCCAGGATCGAAAATGAATGAATGTGTGTGGCTTTAGACCTAAGTTTGTAGCAATTTGTTACCACAGCCAAAGGAAACTTGTATAAAGGCTTTGACATTGAACTTTGCACTTCCTCCTCCATCCTTGTCATTCAGGCTCTGTGCTGTAAGTGCTCTGGCCCATACAATGAGGTTGACATTTTGATATGACAGCTCCTAACAGCCTGGGCCTGAAGAATTTGTGTGTCTTTGATTACTTTAGTGCTTTGGCCATTTTCAAGAGAAGGATGAGCCTCGTCTAGCTCTCTTGTTCCAGAAAGAGAATGAGATACACATGGAAGAGAGCTGCAAAATCACCTAGAGTAGAGACTTTAAGGCCATCAGACAGATAAGCAAGCCCTCCAGAGATGAGCAGAGCTCCCAAGTCAATGTCCAAATGTCTGTTGTTGTTTAATTACTAAGTCATGTCCAGCTCTATGAGACATCATGGACTGTAGCCTGCCAGGCTCTTCTGTCCATGGAATTTTCCATGCAAGAATCCTGGAGTGGGTTGCCATTTCCTTTTCCAGGGGATTTTCTCAACCTAGGGATCAAACTCACATCTACTACATCGCAGGTAGATTCTTTACTGCTGAGCCATCAGAGAAGTCTTCTACTGCATTTTATAGCAGTTTTTTTTATAGCAATAGCTACCTGGTATAAGAGTGAGTAGAACTTCATGGGTGGAGGGAGACCAGGTTATCCAACTGATGAAGAATGACCTCATCCACATAGCAATAATATCCCTTGATGAATATTGAATAATTCCAATGTATTAAACTATCCAGCTTCCTGGGCTCAGATGGTAAAGCATCTGTCTACAATGTGGGAGACCTGGGTTCGAGCCCTGGGTTGGGAAGACCACCTGGAGAAGGAAATGGCAATCCACTCCAGTACTATTGCCTGGAAAATCCCATGGACAGAGGAGCCTGGTAGGCTACAGTCTGTGGGGTCGCAGAGTCGGACATGATTGAGCAACTACATTATAATGTATTAAAAGAGGAATAAGAAATAGTGAAAGATCTCCTTGATAATTAGTAAATCACACTCAAGGTCTTTAAGACACATAATTTGCAATTTTCACATAATGATCTTTGGTTAGTAACTAGTAACTAAGATTTTTCAGTACAAACCTAAGGGCATTTAAGTAACTCCAGTGTTCCAAAACGGGCCAGTCTCAAAAAAAAAGAAAAGAAAAGAAAAGAAAAAATTATACACACCTGTTTCTGTTGTTCTCAGTGACTAACTCCTTTGCCAGTAATCATTTGCACTTAAGAAGACAGCTAGGTTTAGTATCTTGCAACTGTGATCCAGTAAAGAAAGAGCTATGATTTGATCAGGGCAGAATGCCCAGCTGCTAAGTGTTCCTGTGGGGTGTCTTGCAACTGTCAGGAAAGTTAATGAAGCAGGGTAGAGAGTAGACGGCCCATGTGAGGGTCAGTGACAGAACCAGACTCAGAATTACAGAACCAGACCTCCATCCTGCTTACTGTGGGTCTTTGGGCTTAAAGGGCCTTTCAGAGAGAGTGTTTCCCAAGACCTAATAAGTGTTTTTAATAAGAAGATAATAAAAAGGATATGAGATTCTCAGCATCGAAAAGAGAGTAGCAGTCTACATTATTATCACTGCCATTTCAGGTCCCATCTTCCAGGCTGTTTTCACCCTACTGAAAAGCATCTTATTTTTCAGCTCTGCAAGTTCAGAAACTTTACGTGGCATGGATTTATTCAGTTTCCTCAAAAGCACCGTTATCCTATTCACACAAAACAGACATATGCCCGAGGAGTAAGTGGATTAAGGTACAATGGAGACATAGCTGCCAAGCCAACCGGAATTAATCTCATCCATGGTTCATTCATTTTTGTTCAGGAGGGAAATATATGTGGGAAGCCAAAGCAAGACAAAATGATTGCTTGATCCTATAAAATACAGCTAACACAGGAAAGGCCTTTAGTGCCACTTGGTTTGGTAGTGCTCAGTCTGGATCCATGTAACCAAGCCTCATGTTAATGCCATGAGATAAGAACTATCATCCCGAAGAATGAAGAGGTTAAGGTGTAGTCTGGTTAAATAACTTGTAAGTCACAAAGATAGCAAGTGGCAGGGCTCAGGTTTGAACTCGTGAGTTGGATTTCAGAATCTGAACTTCTAACCATTTCTTTGCATTTTTTTTAAACTGATTTTTATTGGACTACAGTTGCTTTATGATGTTGTATTAATTTCTACTGTATAACAAGATGAATCAGCTATACATGTACAGATATCCCCTCTTTTTTGGATTTCCTTCCCCTCTAGGTCATGACAGAGCACTGAGTAGATTTCCCAGAACTATACAGTAGGTTTTCATTAGCTAGCTAAAGTGGTGTCTGACTCTCGAGACTCCATGGATTATAGCCCAAAGACTCCTCTGTCCACAGAATTTTCCAGGCAAGAATACTGGAGCCAGTTGCCATTTCCTTCTCCAGGGAATCTTCCCAACCCAGGGATTAAAGTCACGTTTCCCGCATTGCAGGCAGATTCTTTATCACTGAGCCATCAGGAAAGTCAGGGGATGGGGGACTCAGGCAAAGATGATTGTAGGGGAGTCTTCTCAACCCCAACACTGGCAGCACTGCTTCAGAGATCAAGCTACTTCTGAAGCACGGCTGGATTGAAAGGAACATTATGTTTTATCCAACAAACTGTAGTCTTTGTGATATAGAGACTAATTGGGAATGGTTGCGGTTTCTCACCAGGGAAACTCCAGAAGGGCTCCCTCATATTTACTATTTTCTATATTTTCATTTGACCCTGGGGGCTTGTTTATACTCTGACTTTGTTTCCTAGTTTATCCTTCTATCTGTTGTCGCTCACTTTTTGTTTATATTGGATACTTTTCTCAAGCACTATCATGGTGATCACGTCTCCATCCTTTCCTGACTACTTTTAGGACCTTTTGACCCATTTGAAGCCTTGGACTGGCCCCAGTTGTTGCTGTTGTCTTATCACTAAGTCTTGCATCTGACTCTTTTGTGACCCCATGAAGTATAGCTGGCCAGGCTCCTCTGTCCATGGGATTTCCCAGATACGGGATCAATCTTGATCTCGGAAAAGAGAAAACGCTGAAGAGTTTCACAGTGAGGATTTCTCTGTCACATTCCTGTGGCTGCAAATCATCAAATATATCAGACTCAAATTCTATACCTAGAAATGCTGGCCTTCAGATTCTGAAGACCCATGCTAACCATTAGTAATATTCTTCTGGTGCCTGGATTCTTGGCCCCCTCTCTGTGTTTTTATCTTTGATGAGCTGTTGTGTGAGGCCTACATGTCCGCACTACAGTAGCCTCTTCGGCTGGCCCGCAGATCTCGCCCTTCCAGTTCCAATGACGCAGGCAGCTGCCCAGGGCCCTGTTATCTGCTGACAGATTACCCAGGCACCGCCATTCACTTGCTGGCTCATTTCTCTAATTCTACCCACTCTGAGATTTTCCATTGCTCTGCTCTGTCTACCTGTCAAGTTATCTCTTTCCTTGTATTGAACTTTTCGAGATAATTAAGCACCAAACCCCCAAATGTCGCAAAAATAATAAAGGTTAGGACTTGAAACTGTAGCAGGGTTCAATAATGCTCACAGTGTCCGGATATGCTGCTCTAATAGGAATCTCTGCTGTTATTTATTTCATACTGCCTATTTCCAGATCACAAAAAAGACAGAAGCATCAAATAAATTGAAAACTCCATTAAAGAAACACAGCACCTAGGAAGGAAACATGGCTTTAAATTAAACAAACAAACAAACAAACAAAAAACATAGAAAAGGCTTTTGAAGTTCATCTTGCTGACCTTTTTTGTTTGCTTTTTTCAGATAGCCTTATTCTTTACGTGAGGATTATCATGAAGGTACAAAAGAAATATCCACTTTTCAGGGGTGATTTTGGGGAATTAGGGTGTACAAAATCAATCTCCAAGCCTAACAGTATTACCAAATGAAAGCATAAATATAAAAGGAGGCTGAAGCCAACAGGAAACCCTGGGGGAAAGACCTTAGAAATAATTGAGGTTAAATAGGAGATGAGGGTTTGATCCCTGGGTCAGGAAGATCCCCTGGAGGAGGAAATGGCAACCCACTCCATGATTCTTGCCTAGAGAATCCCACGGACAGAGGAGCCTGGTAAGCAACAATCAATGGGATTACAAAGAATCCGACGTGACTGGGCGACTGAACAGTGAATTTGAAGGGAAACAAAAAATAATTCCTTCAGAAGGATGTGTCCTATTACACAAATAAAATCCCATCAAAATAAAATCCTTAACAAATCGCTAAAAAGAATAAAATGCCTTGGTGTTGTTGAATCATGTGTTAAAGACATTGTTAACTTAGGAAAGAAAACAGACTCATTTGAGTTTCATAAAATGTTCCTTGCTGACTCAGCGCTAACTCAAATGAACAGAAAAGCACAAAAAGGAAGAAAAGGTAATTGTTCCCAGGTAATTAAAGATTGGAAATAGTCTAGAGAAAGTCCCTTTCTGCTCTTTTTAATTATATATATTCCTTTTCTAAATATTTTTAAGTGAAAGTTTATTGCTGGCTCAGTGGAAACCTAAATTCCCTAAGAGATTAAATTGAAATTATATATATGAAAACCACATTTTTTGGTGAATAACACACATCTCCTTCCACGATATTCATGCCAAAATCCATCACAACATGAAGAAAATCGGCTGACTTCTATGTATTTTACAACATGCTATATTTGCAAGTCACATTTACACGGCCTCATTCTTAGAACAGCATTTCTTCTCAACAGATATTATCTGGCAGAAACATTCTCAGGATCTTAATTTAAGAGGAGTAAGAGAAAGGCACAGTCAGGTTAATTGACAATAAGAACCATTCTGGGTAGACTGGGAAATGAAATCTCAAATTCTTGGCTTCTAGCCTAGTTTCTGAAGGCTAATGCCTTGTAGAAAAAAATTAAAGAAGCATAATTTAAATAGCTATTATAATAGAAAATATCCTTGGACCGAGAAGCAGGAAGTCCTGGTTTCAGCATTGACTAGGGGTGTGACCTTGCACGAGTCACCTGTCTTCCCTTCCTAAGGGTCCTTATTGCAAAACAAATGGGGTCACCTCTGTGGGTTGAAGTCTCTTTCCTTTCCATTCCCACTGGCACTAAGTTCATGTCTGGATTTTTATTAATATCTTTATTTATGGTTTTCTCTTTGCCATTCTTTTTTCTCTACATTTCATCCCAATTAAGTTTCTTTTTATTCTAAATTGGAGAAGGAAATGGCAACCCACTCCAGTATTCTTGCCTGAAGAATCCCATGAACAGAGGAGCCTGGCAAGTTAAGTCCACATGGTCACAAAGAGTCTGACACGACTGAGCAACTGATACTTGCTATCCTAAAGGTGGGCTTCCCAGGTGGAGCTAGTGTTAAAGAATTCCCTTGCCAATGCAGAAGACATTAGAGACACAGGTTTGATCCCTGGGTTGGGAAGATCCTCCAAAGAAGGGCATGGCAACCCACTCCAGTATTCTTGCCTGGAGAATCCCATGGACAGAGGAGCCTGGCGGTCTCCAGTCCGTAGTGTTCAGAAACAACTGAATGATTTAGTAAGCAAATAAGCTATCCTAAATAGTGATGCCACATCCAACTCTTCCAATACTATTTTTGTTTAGTTTCCCTTTAAAACAAGTATTGAATAATTTCTTATTCCCAAGTGCTGAAATACAAAGGGTATCAACCTTACATTTCAAAAACTCTTCATCACGCTTCTTAAATTTCATCATCTCTGCATATGAATATTCGTTCCATCAGCTTCTTCCCTTAACTCTTGAATTCCCTCTTAAATATACAACACATTTATTATTCTCAATAGGGCATCAGCAATTTCAATCTCCTATTGAGTTTTTCCTTTCTTATTTGCCTATCTAAATCTTCTCTATTTATCAATGCCCAGTTGAAAACCCTCAGAAGTGTCAACTTTCCATCACGGAAGCTTTTCTGAGCTCCAAGAGCAATTTCCTATATATTTCATTCAAACATTTAATCATGTTTTACCTTGTGGCATATTATTACTTTGTTGTTATTCAGATTCTTTTCCATTGAATAAAAGCTCTGCTTTTCAAAACCTGTGGGAAATAATTTATTCTGTTAAGCCCAGCTTTCTGGCTAGCTGGAGATTTACTCTTTTTTGCCTTAAACTTGTCTTATTTTAACCATTGTAGATAAAAATATTTCTAAAATAGATAACATATTTCTATGACTTTTGAAATTTAAAAAATGGTAATTTATTAGCTTTCCTGGTGGCTTAGTATAATCACTATTGATATAAGTTTTTCTAGTGTTATGTTACAAAGTTGCTCTAAGAAGTTACGAACAGATTCTGTCATCACTACTAATTTGCTAAGAACTTAATTATATTATAGCTTTTATTAAACATTTGCCTAAAGTATATATAAATAGGCTCAGAATACATACAATGTAGAAGTCCTTGATATCTAATGCTTAACGTATGGAGCACATCATTTGCTTTCCTGGAAAGGTCTCTGTAGATATTTACTTCCCAATTTTTAGCTGAATTCAAGATAGGATTGCAGGTAACCCAAATTTCAAATAGACTTCTATTATTATTTACAACTTGTTTTGATTTCTGTCATATCTTTTCAACTCTACCAGGAATAGAGATGTATAGTTCTACCGTTGTCAACTGTTTAAAGGATTTAGTCTCGTGATTTGTACTTTTAAGAGGTATCCAAATAGGAACTGAATTCAAGAACCTCAGATTTACATAAAGATACTTCACTGCTTAGTCACCAACTTTTTAACAGATTGTATATGGAAATTACTTCTTAGAAAGACTTAAGGGAAGGGAGAGAGGAGAATATGGAAGATATAAATTATTTTCAGTAACTTTCTTCATCTTTTCTTGGGCATTGCTTTTCCCTCCCTCCTTTCCTTCTTTCCACTAATAAGGACCCACATTGTTTGTGAAACGCATGGTTTTTGATCTCCAGCACTTTCCAGTTCTATAACTAAGCAAAAATTTTTCCCCAACTATAAAATTGCTCTAGTTAGTTGTTAGGTTTTATCTTAGTGTACTCAAGGGAGTATATACCTTGTATACAGTATTATCCTATTATTCACCACAAGCTTCTGCATCAGATTTCTCTATGTCTATTTCTCTATGTGAAATAATCTCACATCCTCCATGGCAGGATATCTTTAAGAAGATATTTTAAATGTTGTATAGAAGAGAAATGAACATTTTAATGTGTGAATTTCTCATTCTCTGATGCTCCCTACAGTTAAGAAGAGTCTTACCTTTGCTGTCACGTTTCCTGGGTCTTGGCTGTGCCTGGAGAGAAATGAGACCTATCCAGAACTTTTAGATTGAATCACACTGAAAGAGAATGAAACTTACTGATGGTGATGAAATGAGCAGATATGGATGGTGATATGGGAGTGAGTGTAAAGCCAGTAGTCAATACAAATAGGGTTTAGGGAGAATTTAAAAGAAGGAAAAAAGTCACTATTGACAAAGAGAGAAACCAACTAACACTTCTGATTATATTTGCTAGAAAATAAGGTTAATATTTTTTTTTTTGACTGTGCCACATGGGATCTCAAATTGTGGGATCTCAGTTCCCCAATCATGGATTGAACCTGGGCTATGACAGCGAAACCTTGGAATCCTAACCACTAGGCCACCAAGGAACCCCCCCCTAAATTTTAAAAATTTTTGAGAACTGCATTTTCAACATGAATGTGTATTTGCAGAGGAAAGACTCTTGCTACTGCTACTGCTACAAAAATGTGTCCACCACTCAGGTAAACAATATAGGTTTACTCTGAGAATATTGGTACAGGAGGAAGTAGGCCTTTCTTGTCTACTGTGTAATGTCACCATAGTAAAAAATAGATTACAATAATATATAATGAAAAATGTAATTGAAAGAAGATTTTTAAGTAGAAAATATTATGTATGAAAATGAAAAGCAATATTCACTATAAGAACAAAAATTGGAAACAGCATATATATTTAGTGTTATGAAATTGATTACTTAAATAATGCAGCTTATATTAATACTATTAATATTTTATTAATGCTCAATAAAATATAACCTATGTAATCAATAATAATTATTATTGTGTGTGTGCTCACTCCGTCATGTCTGACTCTTTGTGACCTTTTGGACTGTAGCCCGTTAGGCTCCTCTGTCCATGAGATTTTTTAAGCAAGAATATTGGAGTGGGTTGCCATTTTCTCCTCCAGGGGATCTTTCCAACTCAGGGATCCAACCTGTGTCTGCTATTTCTCCTGCACTGCAGGCAAATTCTTTACTGCTGAACCATCAGGGAAACCCTAATAATAATGTTTAATAGTATAATAATGACAATAAAGGTTGATATTTATTAATTAAAAACTCAGATTCAACACAAGCAATGTGAAGCACATAAAGATAGCTCATTTTCATAAAATTTTATTTTATATATTTTTTAGCACAAAAAATCTGCTCTTCTCCTCGCTGGTAACCCCTAGTCTGTTCTTGGTATCTGTGAGGCTTCTTTTCTTATTGCATTTACTAGTTTCCTGTACAAAATCACTGCAGATGATGATTGCAGCCATGAAATAAGATGCTTACTCCTTGGAAGGAAAGTTATGACTAACCTAGATAGCATATTCAAAAGCAGAGACATTTACTTTGCCAACACAGTTCTGTCTAGTCAAGGCTATGGTTTTTCCTGTGGTCATGTATGGATGCAAGAGTTGGATTGTGAAGAAAACTGAGCACTGAAGAACTGATGCTTTTGAACCATGGTGTTGGAGAAGATTCTTGAGAGTCCCTTGGACTGCAAGGAGATCCAACCAGTCCATTGTAAAGAAGATCAGTCCTGGGTATTCTTTGGAAGGAATGATGCTAAAGCTGAAACGCCAGTACTTTGGCCACCTCATGCGAAGAGTTGATTCATTGGAAAAGACTCTGATGCTGGGAGGGATTAGGGGCAGAAGGAGAAGGGACGAGTCTGAGTGAACTCTGGGAGTTGGTGATGGACAGGGAGGCCTGGCATGCTGCGATTCATGGGGTCTCAGAGTCGCACATGACTGAGTGACTGCACTGAACTGAACTGTACTTTTTAAATTCCACATATAAGTTATCTTTGGCACATTTCACTTGGCATAATGCTGTCCAAGTCCATCCACATTGTTGCAAATGGCAAAATTTTGTTCTTTTTTTATGGATCCTTTTGGCTTTTTGTTGGCTAACTTTGACTTTGTCACTTAAAAATTCTCTGAGAACTTTCACAGCTACAATGGCTTATACCAATGCCTATCTGATTAACTTGTGGGATGCTGTGATGAACAAATGTAATAATGCAGGTAAATGTCCTCTGGAAATATACATTAGGAAAAGAGCTTGTAAATTTAAAATATCAAAATACTGAACGACTCATATGGTCATAGCCTATGACATTTGATCGTCAGCCTATGACAGTGCTGACATAAACAGCACTATACTATCAAATATTTTATTTGAAAAACCAGCAAAGTTATGTATATAATTTTTTTTAAAGAAGGATACTTTGAGTAAACTCACTGAGCAAAGTAGAAAACCTGAGGAAAGGTAAAATTGCTTTTCTGGATGATAGATAATCCCACTGTTGACAGAAAAGGACACACTGACTAGAAGGCTGACAGGGATCAGATATGAAGTGTAAGCTGCAATCAAGTAAAACAGAAAAGAGATTTATGCAAAAAAAAAAATCTCTTTCTTCTGACAAGACGGATAAAAAGAAAGGAAAACCTGAACAAATAGATAAGGACTGTGGTTTGGAATTACCCAGCTAAGTCACAGTGACAGTAAGAAAGGGAAGGGCATTGTCAAAAAGCTGATTTCAGCTGAATGATGATGTATTTTGCAGAGAATCAGCATTAACAGGAGCAAATGGAATATTCGGAGTCATTTTTGAAGAGAATGGTATCAGCATGAAAAAAGAATGCAGGTCATTTAAAATAAATCGAAACAGAACGAATCGTGCCTGTGTAATTGACTATTTCTGGTGACATTGAACCCTAACAGGCTTACGATTCAGGTTCTTAAGAAGGATCTGGTCCCATCGTCACCTGGCTTTAGATTGCTCTGTGTAGCTGTCCTATAGTTTATTTCATCTGTAAGATGAAGGGCCTTTCTCATACTATATATATAATCTTGTTGTCAACAGACAAAGGGTTAAGACATTTAGAGAGTCAGAGACTGCTTTAACAGGCAGCGACGATTAACATAATAATTATGTGGCTCTGGAACAGGCTAAGGGAGCAGGCAGAACAGGGTCATACATTTTCAGCCTAGGAGTCAAGTGTACTCAGAAAAGAGCTGGGGTGAGGAGGGATGTTTATCACAAAATGAACTCAAAATGGTTTGTAAATGTCCTTGGAGGTTTCAGGCAATGAGAGAAGGATGTGGGGGACAGTTGTGTACTGGCCATGAAAGACGGGGTGTAGGTGCCCCCATATCAAAGACATGATGTAAATAAGCAGCAGTGGACAGCTGTGCTTTTTCATCTCACAAGCAGACAGAAGAAGCGGGTTGGAACTCTCTTTTCTTTTCCTTGGTTGCTTGAGCTAATCTCTGCTAACTGTGCTCCTAGGAAGGAATGTCAGCAAAACACAACATGCAGAAAGAAAATGTGGTTCAGACTTTTCTACCTTGCCTGGCTGGCAGCAAATGTGGCTTTGTGTATAGTTTAGTAGGAGCCTCTTGCTTTTGATGTCAACCAAGCTGACACTTATGGAAACTGAAACCTGGAGCTGATTAAAAAAAACATACAAACAAACCAAGGAATAAAATACCCACTTTCTGAAAATATGTCAAAATCAGGTAAACATAAACCATAAACCATGGTTTATGTTGAATGTTTAGCTTTTCTTCCGCATAAAACACCATGTTGTCGGATCTTTAGGAAACTTCATACTGTATGAATAAGAAAACAAGATATTTGAAATTTGAAAAAAAAAAATCAGGTAAACCTGATTGAAGCTAAGTTGCTTCAGTCTTGTCTGACTCTGTGTGACCCCGGGACTGTAGACCTCCAGGCTCCTTTGTCCTTGAGGATTCTCCAGACAAGAATACTGGAGTGCATTGCCATGCCCTCCTTCAGGGGATCTTCCCTACCCAGAGATCGAACCCAGGTCTCCCACATTGCAGGTGGATTCCTTACTGTCTGAATCACCAGGGAAGCCCACCAAAACTATGAAGTCATGAACAGAGTAAAAGGTTTTAGGTTTTTTGTTTGTTTACTTTTGTATTTTCATATGAAATCATCTCTTGGCCTCAGCCAAGAAAGTTTTTCCCACCAAAGATTTTCAGGTAGAAAGCAAGAGTTGCTTTCCAATGCATATTGACCTCCTCCCTTTCAAATCTTGTCCTTACCACTGAAAATTTTATCGAGGGAAAGAACGAGAGAGAGAAAAAAGAAAACACACACAGACTGAGGGAGAGAGATCTTCTACGAGAAACTCACCTAAGAGAAAAGCTTTGTCGTACGAATGATGGCACAATTTGCATGCATTGTGAAGAACTATCTCAGACTAACACAGGGCCCCAGAGAATGCCAAGCTGATAAAGATAATGATAGACTAGCGGCATCTCTTTTATTATCTCTTTTACCTGGAGTTATTTTTCCTCTAGAAGTTATCGATTCAGGGTGGGTTGTAAGGAGTTCATCACCAAATTACTGTTTATGCATCTCTCTCAGAAACATATGTTATACGTGTTACTTGTATATATGAGCATGTCTATATCTATTATATGTATTTTATTTATACCTGTAATTATCTAGCTATATTTTGAAAGAAAAGGTAGGAGACAGATTCAGCACATTCATGCAAATAAAAATGAAGCCCATTATAAATGATTCAGACACTTTTGTTTCCTGAATGTTTGCTAAGATAGAAATGTAGTCGCTACCAAAATTAAAGAAGCTTACTGCGTGAGTCATATTATTGGAGAACTGGGTTCAATTCACATATCTCTTTGAATGTTTCTGAAATACCTTTCAAGAATATTCCAGTTCCTTATACATCTATTAATAGCTCTGTAGAAATAACTACAAAGAGAGCATCTCTCCCATGCTCTTGAGATGATTTAAAGAGAAAATGAACGGTAAACAGTGAAATGTGAAGATTGGCTTGATTGAGGCTCAGCTCACAGCCTGATTCCCAGAGCAGAAGCTGGCCTCCTGCAGATGCTTATTGGAAGCAGCTCCAACCAGTGCTGAAGGCAATCAATCACCCTAATACACTGCATCTCTGGACTGTCCATGAGTTTCGGCCAACAAGCAGAGTCCTAGCTGATACGGTGTGTGTGCTCTTTGCACTTGTTGATTTCACCGTGGTGTCTTGGTCTGTTCCCGCTGCTGTAACAAAATAGACTGAGTGGCTTGTAAATAATAAGTTTATTTCTTACACCTCTGGAGGCTGAAAGTCCAACATCTAGCAGATTCTCTTAGTGACAGTCTGTTACCCAAATATTGTTTGTATTATAAGACTCATATAATTGAACCATTTAGACTATCTATCTGTCCATAGGGTTGCAAAGAGTTGGACATTTCTGAGGTGACTGAACATAAACACACAGCTATCTATCTATTTATCTATCTATATAATTTTTAAACTTGTATATAATTTTAATCTTATGTGAATTGATTAATAGAATGTACATAGTTTCGATATAGCTTTATGTATTAATGTATGTGTGATTTTAGTTCTCCTTTCTGTTTTCTTTATAAATCTCAAGTTAAAGAATCTTTCAAATATACCAAAGTGAATAAGGTGGGCCTCAACTGACAGTTGTCACAGATTTTCATTCCTCAGGTGGGAAGATGAATACATGAACAACATGTTTTTGCCTAATTTTAAACTTTAGGGAAGCCTGGCATGCTGCGATTTATGGGGTCGCAAAAAGTGGGACACGACTGAACGACTGAACTGAACTGAACTGAACTGAAACTTTACTGTATAAAGTGCCGTGTTATTCCACAAGCTTAAAGAATCACTGTTTTACCAGACTGAATGGCTGAATTACAAGTATCAGTTTGATCAGTAGCCACTAGAGTCAAACCAATTATGTGTTTTATTTTTCATTCATAGAAGATGTAATTCTGACACAATAATTTTGAAGGCTACATCACAACCCCTTAAAACTAGTCAACTTGCAATGTCCTGTTCAGAGTTTATTAGCCTATATAGTATACTGCATAGTGTTGTGTGTAGGTTACTTATAATCAAACAAAATACCCTGATTACCACTTCTCTTTTGTCCTAGAAAAGTTAAAAAAAAGTTAAAATCATAAAAAAGTTAAAATCATCACTTATCTGCAGCATGCAGCTACTATGAACAAAAACATGTTTGTAACAGAATTTTTCCTTTTTGTTCCGGTAGACTAGTAAAAAGGAAAAATGCTAATTAACCTCACAGACTGTGATAACATTATCTGTGTTTTAAAGGACAGTTTACCAGTTTACTTTGACCAGTAAAATAACCGCAAGTTTATTTTACTCTATTTCTATTCTGTCCAGTCAGTAAACAAGGATATTTTGCAGAACATTTGCTCCAGATAAAACCCTAATAACTCAAATACCATTTAAGATACACAGTAGGCTGACATTCAGCATTCTGCATTAATTCTCTGGGCAACAAATTGTCTCTCTGAAGCAAGGGCGAGTCAGCTGGAATGCAGTAAAGATGACGGAATGGCGCCTGTTCAAAACACAGTGAAATATAGGGGTAAAAGAAGATTTTTCAACAAAATTGGTCTCAGGAAATCATGAGAAGAATCGCCAAGACACAGTCAGACTTAGGATTACCAAGGCTTGTGAAAGCCTGTTTTGGAGATGGCTTGGGGGATCTTTTGTTGGAATGATGGATGGTGGACCAGTTCATTAAAGTAAGAACCCATCCGCTTGAGGTAACTGAGGTACAAGCCGCCTTCATGGTTCTTATAAATAATGTTGAGTAGAGAATTTCAGTTAGTTCTTTTAGCACCTGCACGTAGCGGGAATAACTACAACCAAGATGAGATCAGACCCTGAAAAAGCTATTGGTGAATTAACAGAGCCTGGTGTAAAGGAGGATCCAGTAGGAGATCAAGCTTAGAAATTCAGTACAGTAGAACAAACCGGATGTGAGCAAGAAACCAGGAAGTAGAGGTGTGGGCATGCATGCATGCTAAATTGCTTTAGCCAAGCCTGATACTTTGCAACACGGTGGGCTGTAGCCTTCTGGGCTCCTCTGTCCATGGGATTCTGCAGGCAAGAATACTAGAGTGGTTCACCATGCCCTTCTCCAGGGGATTTTCCCCACCCAGGGATTGAACCCCTATCTCTTATGTCTCCTGTATTGGCCACAGTGTTCTTTATCAAGAGTGCCACCTGGGAAGCCCAGAGGTTGAGATAGATTTACTAATTCTAACAGCAACAACAACGAAGTAGTAAACAGCCTTAAATTCAGTCAAAGATTGTGAATAATGTCCCACTGACATGTAAACTTCATCAGGAACCAGTAATCCCATGACTAGAGGTCTTTACCTTCTGCCTTTTAAGGTGGGCTTCCCTGGTGATGCAATGGTAAAGAATCTACCTGCTATGGCAGGAGATGCTGGTTCAATTCCTGATCCGGAAAGATCCCTAGGAGAAAGAACAGTGGCAACCTACTTCACTCCCAGTCCAGTATTCTTGTCTGGAGATCCCATGGACAAAGGAGCCTGACAGGTTACAGTCCATAGGGTCTCAAAGAGTTGGACAAGACTGAAGTGACTGAACAACATCATCTTAAATGTACAGTGTTTGAAACCTAGGGTCTGACATTGATCTTCAAATTGAACAAGTAAACTGAATACCTGCAGAATAAGTATTCTAAGGGGTATACTTCACAAGTTTCTCAGAGTGTTTTCAGCGACTATGTAATAAGTCTTGGGCAATAATTCCAATTTTCCACATGTGAAATTTTCTCCCACTTATAGGATAACCCCCTGAGGAAATGTGAGAAATAGCTCAGAGACATTACAACTTGTCCACCTGGTCATATTACAACACTTTGGACTGGAAATGTTTATTTCAGAAGGAAATTCACATTTTTTGAGAACCTAACTGTTGGCGTTCCTTCAAGCGCCTTATTGACCTATAGTTGGAGTTAATTAAAATGTCTAACTAGGGTGCTTCCTAAAACAGAATCAGCATGATTTATTCCAAAAATTTCTGGCAATTTCTTAATTGCTTTGGGACTCAAAGATTGATTTCAAACCCGTGGATGTTGTACTAGTACTAAATTTGGCTATGGGTCGTGGGTAGGGGGTTCTCAATAAATGTGCTGGGATTTATTTCCATAACTATGCCAGTTGAATTTGACCCAAGATAGCACATGAAACTGAGTCCCCTGATGGATTGTAGTAGATTTGTTTCCCACAAAGTAACTCTTTTAATCATTCTATGAGTTAGTAAAACTGGGAATCTGGCCAAATTTGATTAGTTAGCCCAATTCTGATGTCAATATATTATAGACATTCCATAAGCTAGTGAAAAGCAGTGTGTTTTCTTGGGAGGAACTTAGGAGCAGATGATCAAGATACAATCTTCCTTCTTCCTTTCATGAACTATTTGACATTTGGCAAGTTAATTGGCCTCTGTAAGCCTCAGTTTCCTTTTGTGTGCATAGCCAAATTTAATACTAGTACAACATCCACACTTGTGCAGAAAGTGTGTACAGAGGGCAGACAAAGAGCATATAATAAGCTCTTAATAATTTGGAGCTGAATTCCAGGAAAAATCTTAAAGGAGTGGGTCTTCTCCTTGCCTATGCATTATAGTCACTCTGGGAATCCCTGGTGCCTCAGATGGTAAAGAATATGCCTGCAGTGTGGGAGATCAGGGTTTGAGGGAATGGCAACACATTTCAGTAATCTTGCCTGGAGAATCCCATGGACAGAGGAGCAAAGAGTCAGACACAACTGAGCAACTAACACAATTTTCACTCAGTTTCTACTCTAGACCCATTACAGCACAATGACTAAGAATGGTTCCTAATACCCTTAACCTTTCAAAAGTGTACTAGGCATTCCTAATGTGCATGATCTATCTTGCAAAAGGATTGCATCTAGAACTTAAAGGGATTATGAGAATCATCACATTAAAAGGATTATGAGAATCATCACATTAATAGTTCTCAAGTGTCCATCTATAGACTCACTACATCAGAATCACTTTGGAAGCACACTAAACATGTACATTCTCTCATTTGACTTCCAAGTTGCTATGTTAGATTCCCCATGGGTTTTTCTTGGTGCCTGTCCTGTTAACAAGAGCCCAAAGAAATTCTGCTGAGTCATGGTCAAAAGCCACCCATGCAAAATGAGTTTCCATGCAAAATGAGTTTCCTTGGGGTTTTTATTTAAAAAAGAAAACAAAGATCTTAGAGCAGGAATGACTTATTTAAAGTTACCTAAAATTAATGGCAGTGTCATGAAAACCCAGTTCTCCAGGCCCTCAGCCCAGTTCTGTTGCTGATACATGCCATACACCACTTTTATTGCCTCGTTGATTTGGATTAAAAAATAAAATCTGTGAAACCAACTCCTAATTTTATGAACATGGTGACTGCAAGTAAGGAGGATTGTTGAAAACAAAAGAGTCCTGCATAGTAAACAAAGCTGAAGGTTCTGGTAATGACAGTACTGCTTTGGAATGGCATGTGGAAAATTAACAAATTCCTTTAAATCACAGCCTTCAACTTTCTGGGTCTCTGAAGAAAAATATAAAAAGACAAAAATCACATTACTTGCTCTTCCTCTGCTTTGCTGAACAATAATTCTCTATAATGTCTGGATTTGCCAGGTGTGGGAGTAAGATTACAATAAAGCCAGTTGCAGATCTCCTTCCTCCAGTGATCAAAACAAAGTCTTTTGCTTCTTTGAGATCAGCTCATCTTACCCTCTAGCCAGCTCTGCTAGGAAGATTGACAGGTTGCATCATTCAGAAACACTGCTCAAGAGCCAGCCTAAGAGTAGTGTACATGAAATCATCTTCAGACAGCAGAAGAGGAACGAGTGAGATTGTTAGTGCTGGCGCAATTTGCATTCATCTCACATACCAAGGTGCTTAGGAGACAGACCCTGGTAAATGAGCAAAGATCAGGATCTTTAAGATCAGAAGTAATTGCTAGCTGAGGTAGTTTGGCAAGAAAGACTAGAAAATGTAATGTTTATATATTTTTTACTCTTTATCATCAACTGGATAAGAGAAAATATATTGGACATTTTTAGGATGCAAAAGAGTTATGCGCATTAGATTGTTCTTACAAAGAAACACGAGAAACATGATTTTTGATATAGAAAGAAAAAGCCATAACTATCTAACCATATAGAAGGAGAAATCAGCATTATTTCAGTTAAATTCTAATTTATTGTTCTATGTAATGCAAAGGAGATTCTACTTGGAGACAAAAAGACTGGACTATAGCTTTGGTCTAACAAAGGCTAACTTAAAACTATTTCATATTCATTTTCTTACACACACAAAAAAAGATTGCAAGGTTGGGCTACAATTATTACCACCTTAAATGCAGTTGTCTTTTGTTAATGATTGATTTACCTTTTATACTAATTATGAGATGCACAATTAGTTTTTCAAATGAGCCAGCTCTTTGAATCATGTGGCCAGAGTATTGGAGTCCTTCAACATCAGTCCTTCCAATGAAAATTCAGGACTAATTTCCTTTAGGATGGACTGGTTGGATCTCCTTGCTGTCCAAGGGACTCTCAAGTGTCTTCTCCAACACCCTAGTCCAAAAGCATCAATTTCTCAGTGCTCAGCTTTCTTTATAGTCCAACTCTCAGATCCATACATGACTACTGGAAAAACCATAGCCTTGACTAGATGGACCTTTGTTGGCAAAGTAAAGTCTCTGCTTTTTAATATACTATTTAGGTTGGTCATAACTTTTCTTTCAAGGAGTAAGTAAGCAACTTTTAATTTCATGGCTGCAGTCACCATCTTCAGTGATTCTGGAGTGCAAGAAAATAAAATCTGTCACTGTTTCCAGTGTTTCTCCTTCTATTTGCCATGAAGTGATGGGACTGGATGCCATGATCTTTGCTTTCTGAATGTTGAGCTTTAAGCCAACTTTCTCACTCTTCTCTTTCACTTTCATCAAAAAGCTCTATAGTTCTTCTTCTCTTTCTGCCATAAGGGCAGTGTCATCTGCATATCTGCTGCTGCTGCTGCGGCTAAACCAGTTCAGTCTTGTCCAACTCTGTGAGATCTCATAGACGGCAGCCCACCAGACTCCCCCATCCCTGGGATTCTCCAGGCATGAACACTGGAGTGGGTTGCCATTTCTTTTCCAATACAGGAAAGTGAAAAGTGAAAGTGAAGCCACTCAGTCATGTCTTACTCACAGCGACCCCAGGGACTGCAGCCTACCAGACTCCTCCGTCCATGGGATTTTCCAGGCAAAAGTACTGGAGTGGAGTACCATTGCCTTCTCTGCTGCATATCTGAGGTTATTAATATTTCCTCTGGCAATCTTGATTCCAGCTTATGCTTCATCCAGCATTTCTCATGATGTACTCTTCATATAAGTTAAATAAATAGGGTGACAATGAACAGCCTTGACATACTTCTTTTCCTATTTGGAACCAGTCTGTTGTACCATATCCAGTTTTAACTGCTGCTTCCTGACCTGCATACAGATTTCTTAAGAGGAAGGTCAGGTGGTCTGGTATTGCCATCTCTTTCAGAGTTTTCCACAGTTTATTGTGATCCACACAGTCAAAGGCTTTGGCATAGTCAATAAAGCAGAAATAGATGTTTTTCTGGAACTCTCTTGCTTTTTCCATGATCCAGGGGATGTTGGCAATTTGATCTCTCATTCCTCTGCCTTTTCTAAAACCAACTTGAACATCTGAAATTTCATGGTTCATGTATTGTTGAAGCCTAGATTGGATAATTTTGAGCATTCCTTTATTAGCGTGTGAGATGAGTGCAATTGTACAGTAGTTTGAACATTCTTTGGCATTGCCTTTCTTTGGGACTGGAATGAAAACTAACCTTTTCCAGTTCTGTGGCCACTGCTGAGTTTTCCAAATTTCTGGCATATTGAGTGCAGCACTTTCACAGCATCATTTTTTTAGGATTTGAAATAGCTCAACTGGAATTCCATCACCTTCATTAGCTTTTACATAGTGATGCTTCCTAAGGCCCATTTGACTTCACAGTCCAGGATGTCTGGCTGTAGGCGAGTGATCACACCATGGTGATTATCTGGGCCCTGATGCTGGGAAAGATTAAGGTAGGAGGAGAAGGAGATGACAGAGGATGAGATGGCTGGATTGCATCACCAACTCAATGGACCTGACTTTGAGTCAACTCCAGGAGTTGGTGATGGACAGGGAGGTGTGGTGTACTGCAGTCCATGGTGTCCCAAAGAGTCGGACACGACTGAGTGTCTGAACTGAACTGAACAATTAGTTGACTTACAAAGATTTCAAATGCAATAGGACATGGAGTTTACACTTTTGTAATAGAATTTCTGAAACATGAAGCAGTATACCAAGTTAGTGTGTAAAGGCTTGATTCATAAAATAAAAATAAAGAAGCCATATTAAAAATGTTTATAAACTTACATATATATTATGCATACATATATATATATATATATATACACATACATACATACATACATACATAGGGCTTCCCTGATGGCTCAGCCAGTAAAGAATCCTCCTATGATGCAGGAGAAGTAGGAGATGCAGGTTCTATCCTTTGGGTCATAAAGATCACCTGGAAAAAGAAATGGCAACCCGTTCCAACATTTTCTTTCCTGTAAATCCCATGGGCAGAAGTGTCTAGTGGTCTGCTGTCTAAATGGTAGCAAAGAACTGGACATGACTGAGTGACTAAGCATATATAGAAGATGATATAGAAGAAATAAAGAAGATGGCTAACTAAAAATACCTATATTGCTATTATAAAATTGAGTTAGATTGCTGAGCCAATTAATTAAAGAATAAAAAAAATTTAAAAACCTACCTTCTTATTAAGCATGACTGAAGGATTTCCATCTAAAAAATTAGGATATTTTCCCCTGGGAATTTAGTGTCACTATTACTAGACACATTCCAAGAAGAAAAAAAAAAAAAGAGATAAATGAATTTAAGGCTACAGGGATATAGGAACTTATATTATCCTTGTCTTGAATGATTTTCGGGAAGCAGTTAAAGTTATGAATCTATAATGAGTTGTGAAAACAATTCTACTTTTGACCCACTATATTTTAGAATTTAAACTTACATACACAAAGTGAAAAAAGATTTCAATAGTTTGACTTTTTTTAAGAAAAGATGGTTTGTCAATTTATGTTTTGCTCAAGAAGTGCTAACCACTATAAAACCCGTAAAATGTCATGGAAACGAGGAAAATATTGGTGAAAATGAGACCACATGTGTACTTAAATCATTATTGAACTGTGCTATCTTATCACAAATACCAAAGATTCTTATTCTGAAATGAGAGGAGGCTGGCCAGTCTATCTCACCACCCACATATCACCTTCCAATTGAATTAGAAGCTCATTTGGGGGAAGATTTTTCCAACTGCACTACTCTTATCAACTCAAAGATCTGCATTCCTCTGCTTTCCCCCCTTTCCCTTTAGATATTGCATAAGGGAGATGCTTTGTGTGGTAGGTGTATGGATGTGATTGTGTGTGTTAGTTGCTCAGTCATGTCCAACTATTTGCGACCCATGGACTGTAGTCCACCAGGCTCGTTTGCCTGGGGTTCTCCAGGCAAGAACACTGGAGTGGGTTGTGTTGCCATTCTCCAGGGGTTCTTCCTGACCCAGGGACCAAACCCAGGTCTCCAGCATTGCAGGCAGATTCTTTACCTTTTGAGCTACCTGGGAAGCCTGAATGTGATTTGAGGAGGGCAGAAAATAATTTTAAATTCAAGAGTGTCCTTGAGATTAGGATTTGAGAGCTTTGTTAAATCCTAGCTGGGCAACCAGAGAAGGCAATGGCACCCCACTCCAGTACTCTTGCTTGGAAAATCCCATGGATGGAGGAGCCTGGTAGGCTGCAATCCATGGGGTCATTAAGTCAGACATGACTGAGTGACTTCCCTTTCACCTTTTGCTTTCATGCATTGAAGAAGGAAATGGCAACCCACTCCAGTGTTCTTGCCTGGAGAACTCAGGGATGGGTGAGCCTGGTGGGTTGCCGTCTATGGAGTTGCGGAGTCGGACATGACTGAAGTGACTTAGCAATAGTTGTACAATAAGTATTTGAATAGTGCATTTCTGTTGACACACTTTCCTGGTGGCTCAAATGCAAGCAGAATCTGCTTGCAATTCAGGAGACCCAGGTTTGATGCCTGGGTTGGGAAGATCCCCTGGAGAAGGCAATGTCTTGCCTGCAGAATTCCATGAATAGAGAAGAACTGGCTGGCTACAGTCCATGTGCTGCAAAGAGTTAGACATGACTGAGTGATTAACACTTTTTAAGTGGCAAGTTTATTTCATGTCCCTGCAAGAAAAAATTCTGATATTAGAGCCCCAAATTAGGGGAGTCATCTGGACAAGTGTGCTCTGTCCCCATGATACAATGTCATATTGCTTTCTGCCATAAATTTAACAAGATGAGCTTAAAGAGGTCTGCAATACTTATTTTTATGCAATCAGTAGAGGAGGCATTCCTGTAATTCTCCTTGATTATCATCATCAGTATCATTGTAACAGAAATTGAAAACAACTTCTCAGAGGCTATAGGACTCAATGTTTTTGTTCAGTTGCTAAGTTGTGTCCAACTCTTTGTGACTCCATAGACTGCAGCACTCCAGGCTTCTCTGTCCTTCACTATCTCCAGGAGTTTGCTCAAATTCTCGCCCATTGAATCAGTGATACTATCTAACCATCTCATTCTCTGCCACCCCCTTCTTTGGCCTTCAACCTTTCCCAGAACCAGGGTCTTTTCCAATGAGTTCACCCTTCATATTAGGTGGCCAAAGTACTGGAGCTTCAGCTTCAGCATCAGTCTCATCAGCATAGGACACATAGGCACTGAGATTTGAAACTTTAATAAATAACAAAGCACAGAATGAGAAACAATTTAGTCAGTGTCTTTTCCGATTTCCAAGGAAAGGGAGTCAAAAGACCTCTAAAGCATTTCAATTTTATTAGTCCCTTGTATTAAAACTCTATGTGGAAAATCAAAATTTATCAGCAAAAATGCAATCAATCTTAGTAAGGTAACTTGGTGGAAGATTATCAAGTTCTCTTTAAGTCAGCACCTTTTTTTCTGACCATTTTTAGAACATAAATGCAGACTATATTATAGGTGGTTGAAATCTACTTAAACAAAAAGGAAACTGGATAAATTAGCTGAGACTTGCAGGAATTCATATATACTTTGTTACTGTGATCTGGTTAAGAAATTACCATTGCAAAGGGTAAAAATCAGGCATTTCCCTGTATTTGTTTCTATATGTAAAATTCAGGAATTACCTTGGAAAAGCAACAGGGTAGTGAATAAAGTACTTGTGAGATACAAAGGCAATAAAGCAAATTTTAATATATAGCAAGAGTATTTTAATATATGTTTAACACACTTTGTCTCATTCTTTATTTTGTATTGATTTTTACACTTATCAAATGAAACCCATAATATATATTCCAAAGTATTCTTGTTGGGTGTTCATATCCAATCCAAACATCAAATTAACTTATAATCTCTTGTCATTCCCATTTTTATCAATAAATAGCACAAGCTTATCCCTGGATTTTAGAATCTGAATGAATCAGATGCTAATATTCTTCTAAATTATCTCTTTCTAGAACATTATGCCAGAAGGTACTTCTGTGTTCACAAACATGCTGAGGGATAGCGTGTTGTTAAAGACAACATGAGATTGAAATGAAAACAAATTTGTTTGGAGTCTTAGTTCTGCCCCTTATTGATGGTAAGACTGCTTATGCTCCCTTTTACCTGAACTTCAATTTTTTTTCATTGTAAATGGGAACCCTATCTTTAACACACAAAATATTCGTAATGAGCCATATTATGCACCAGACACCATAATAAACCCTGGGGTACTTTAATAAGCAGAAGCATTAAAACCCCCGGCTTCATAGTGTTAAGATTAGAGGAAGATTCAGATCTCCAAATAAGCAACATAAGGGAAATTAAGAAATGAATGTGGGAACTTGAAGGAGTGACAAGTAAATTAGTTCACTGAAGAAAAGGAGTATCTTCATAAAAGTGTATATTAAAGTTGAGACTTCAAAGGATGAGAAAGAAATCAGGAGATTAGAAGCTTGAGCAGGAGATAAGACTAGAGCACTTCCAGACCATGACTCAGCACTTCCTGATCATGATTCAGCACTTGAGATAAAGTCTCAGTCTGAGACACAAATACAAGTTTTGGGCTTCCTTCGTGGCTCGGATAATAAAGAAGTTGCCTGCAATGCTAGAGACCTAGGTTTGATTCCTGGGTCAGGGAGACTTTCTAGAAAAGGGAATGGTAACCCACTCCAGTATCTTTGCCTGGAGAATCTCCTGAACAGAGGAGCCTGGTGGGCTACAGTCCACGAGGTTACAAAGATCTGGACACTACTGAGCAACTAACTTGAATTTGAACTTGTGAGAGCTTAAAGATTAATTTAAGAAGGGCTAAAAATATTCAGTTTAGTTTGTGTGCAGAATATTCTTTAAAAGATGAGAATCTTTTGGGATAAAAAGAAATATCTTACTTCTATAGTTCTTATTAGAATTCGACATAATGTATAAAAACATCTACCAGAAGTGAGAAATAGATTTAAGGGCCTAGATCTAATAGATAGAGTGCCTGATGAACTATGGACGGAGGTTCGTGACATTGTACAGAA
>SJYC01021352.1:0-11959 GCA_006408675.1 Madoqua kirkii | reverse complement strand
TTCAGTCATGTCCAACTCTGTGCGACCCCATAGATGGCAGCCCACCAGGCTCCCCCATCCCTGGGATTCTCCAGGCAAGAACACTGGAGTGGGTTGCCATTTCCTTCTCCAGTGCATGAAAGTGAAGAGTGAAAGGGAAGTCACTCAGTCGTGTCTGACTCTCGTGACCCCATGGACTGCAGCCTACCAGGCTCCTCTGTCCATCTATACTTAATTAAAATAACAATGAGAACTGATTTCAACTTGGATTCATAGTTCTTAAAAACAAACAAGCAAATAAATGTAGAATTAAACGCCTATGTAAAACTAAAGAATTCAATACCTGATGGTTCAGATGATAAAGAGTCTGCCTGCAATGCAGGAGACTGGGGTTTGATCCTCGGGTCCAGAAGATTCCCTGGAAAAGGGAATGGCAACCCAGTCCAATAGTCTTGCCTGGAGAATTTCATGGACAGAGGAGCCTGGCAGGTTACAGTCCATGGGGTCACAAAGAGTAGGACACGACTGAGCAATGAACACACATTTTACTAATATTTGATAATTAAAATAATTTGTTTTCATAAACTTCTTAGAACAAACTTATAAGAAAGAGTACAACTATCAATTGATATCATTTTAGCAAATAAACTAATATGCACTTGCCACTAAACTAAATTATATAATAGAGCTAATCTGACATTTTTAAGTGCATATCTTCAAAAAATCTGATAGAAATGAACAAAACTGTAAACTTCAGTAGACAATTGATTCTTGCCTCTGATAGTCTCTGATTTTGCAGCACAGCATAGGGAACATATCTGTAGATTGGTTTTCTTATTTTCAAGAGTATCTGCACAGACAAGCCATTGGAAACAAATTTAACAATTCCCTTTCCCACTGTAACATCCCTTCTGTTTTTCTCTTTCCCAGCCGAACCATTAAACTCTCTTTGGAGTTTCTCTAACATTTTGGAGGTGTTTATAAAGCTATCAACAATCCTTTTGAATTTCTCCCTCTAAAGCAATTCACTTTTATACTTCTTTTGGAAAAAAATATTTTATATTCAGCTTTATTGCCAACAATGCATCAACACCAGCTTGGGCTTTTATAATAATTAGAACCAAGATTACTTAAATGTTGTTGAATTGAAGAATTTTTGTAAAACTGGATTATTAAGCCAGAATCTGTTTTTATTCCAATCCCAAAAGAATATGAAGAAATTTAAAATGGCATTTAAGTTAAAATTACCATCAATGGATTATTTTCTGTTTACAAATTTCAGCTGGCTTATTTTTACATTGACAATGTAAAAATCAATGACAGGCAAAACACATATGTTATGAAAACTGTATCTTATAAACATGAGTGAAGTCAAACTATACAGTCCATGGAATTCCCCAAGCCAGATTACTAGAGTGGGTAGCCTTTCCCTTCTCTAGGAGATCTTCCCAACCCAGTGATCAAACTCAGGTCTCCCACATTACAGGCAGATTCTTTACCAGCTGAGCCACAAGGGAAGCCCAAGAATACTGGAGTGAGTAGCCTATTCCTTCTCCAGCAGATCTTCCTAACCCAGGAATCCAACCTGGGTCTTCTGCGTTGTAGGCAGATTCTTTACCAACTGAGCAATCAGGTTAACAAGAGTAAAGTATAACTTAAAGAAATTAACCTATTTCCAAAAGCATCAGCACTAATAACTGTCAACACATCCCAGGGAAGGAGGAAATTAGGGCATAAGTACTTCTAAAATAGCAATACTGATTAAAGTTTTAAGTAAATCACTTGGGTCCCCACAGGAAATATTGTTGACAGTAAACAGATCAATTTGATATGTAAAATTTACTCTTCAAAAGTGAATCTAAGCATATATACATATATAAAAAGGATATATAAGTATATAAAAGTAAACCTAAGCATATATACATATGTATGTACACGTGTGCTTAGTCACTCAGTTGTGTCCAGCTCTTACAACCTCATAGACTGTAGTCTGCCAGGCTCCTCTGTCCATGGGATTTCCCTGCAAGGATATTGGAGTGGGTTGCCATTTTCTTCCCCAGGGGACCCTCCTAATCAAGGGATCGAACCTAGGTCTCCTGCATTGCAGGCAGAATTTTTACAGACTGAGTTATGAGGGAATGTGTATTTAAAAATGCAAAATGAGATGATGGATAATCTGAGTCAACAAAGATAGTTTGGAGTTGTGATTGTATAAATTTGTCCTTTTCAACCTTTTTTATTTTCTTTACTTTTTTGGCTGTACTGGGTCTTAATTGCAGCATGTAAACTCTTAGTTGCTGTCTGCAGGATCTAGTTCACTGACCATGGATTGAAACCTGGGCCTGGGAATGCAGAGTCTTCACTATTGGACCACCAAGGAAGTCCCTTTTCAATCTTTCTTCATCTTCTTAAAACTGTTTGAAATAATTTCAAGCTCACAGAAAAATGGCAAAAATAAAAACAAGCTTTTGCTATCGGCATGACCCAGAAAAAATAAATGAAGGAATTTCAAAAATGAGAAAATGTAGAGAAAGATGGTAGGGAGAAGGGAGGGGTGAGAATGAGGGGCAAAGAGATGGAGGACCTTAAGAGAAGACTTGTGCAAGGCATTTTCAAAAGTGAGAAGTCACTATTGTGGGTTTTTTTTTTTTTTTTTTGCATTACCAAGTTGAAGGGGATGACCGAGGATGAGAGGGCTGGATGGTATCACGGACTCGATGGACGTTAGCCTGAGTGAACTCCGGGAGATGGTGATGAACAGGGAGGCCTGGCGTGCTGTGATTCATGGGGTCGCAAAGAGCTGGACACGACTGAGCGACTGAACTGAACTGAACTGAAGTTGATGAAAACTTGTGACTTTTTAAAAATTTATACACTATACATCTCTGAGGGGATTCGGCTGCCTCTCAGGAAAGGTGTTTCTCTGGCTGTGGATCCACTGGGAAGAGGACAGTTGATCTCACTTTTTCTCTTGTAAAGGTTTCAGCTGCAGGGGCGTGGAGCCAGTTGGCTTGTTATATGCTTACCCTTCCTACCTGAGACAGAGAAGTCCCGGAGACTTGTTGCTCAGACTTCCTTACAGACAGCTAGCCTTGGCATCCCCCAGGATTTTGCTGGAATGACGTAATCTGACTTCTTTGTGGACAAAGGTGAATAAGAGCCTGTGTTATAAGATCGTCAAGTGGTCACACTGCAGGCATAGGAGGGCTGCTGAGGGACAGCCGGGCGCTGCCTGGGGAGAACCTGGGTCTGCTCTCACGGCCTGTAGGTACCACTTTATTCTCTACCTCCTGTATGCCTCAGGGTGGGAAGGTCGAGTGTCGTTGAGTCTCAGCTCCTCTGTGTGGGTCCCTGCACCGTCGACCACAGGAAGATGAGGGCTGTAGTTTAACCTTAAGAACAGATATTATTGACCACGTGATTCCAGTTAGTGATCAGTTTTCTTTTACAGTGTCTTAGCTGAAGTATAATTACAATCCTTTATATCACAAACACAAGAGATTATGGAAGTTTCTTTTTTTCCCCTCTTTGTGGAATCTTTCAGATTTTTTACTGTCTTGATTTGCTTCATCGATCTGTCTGTCTATCTACCTATTGCGTTATTGCTATCAACAAACAGGAGTGTAAGGAATAATCTGATAACTGATTGGCTGACTGAATACACTCATGAACACATGTGTATGTGTCTGTGTGTGTGCATATATATATATATCTAATATAAAATTCACATATTGGTTATTAAATAACTTTTATGAATCAATTGCTTTGGGAGTACAGGCTTGCCACATTTACTCTGGTCATATGGATCTACAAAGTTGACATACACTACTAGCAATGCTGAAGTTGGTGGTGTTTTCTTAGAGAAAATTAATTCCTGGTTCTTTTTATACTTTCTCCATCTAATATAGCTTTTAACCATCTAACCATGTTGTGCTATGTGGTCAATAATTATAACTTGACAGTGAATTTCCCGAGAACACAGACTCTTAATGTGTGTGTATGTGTTTCTATAGCAAGAGTCTTCTGTTGCCAGGAGAAATATCAATAATCTCAGATACACAGATATCATTACACTTATGGCAGAAAGCAAAGAGCTAAAGAGCCTCTTGATGAAAATGAAAGAGGAGAGTGAAAAAGTTGGCTTAAACCTCAACATTCAGAAAACTAAGATAATGGCATCTGGTCCCATCACTTCATGGCAAATAAATGGGGAAACAATGGAAACAGTGAGAGACTTTATTTTGGGGGGCTCCAAAATCACTGTAGATGGTGACTGCAGCCATGAAATTAAAAGATGCTTGCTCCTTGGAAGACAAGTTATGACCAATCTAGACAGCATATTAAAAAACCGAGACATTACTTTGCCAACAAAGGTCCATCTAGTCAAAGCTATGGTTTTTCCAGTGGTCATGTATGGATGTGAGAGTTGGACTGTGAAGAAGGCTGAGCACTAAAGAACTGATGCTTTTGAACTGTGGTGCTGGAGAAGACTCTTGAGATTCCCTTGAACTGCAAGGAGACCCAAACAGTCCATCCTAAAGAAGATCAGTCCTGAATATTCATTGGAAGGACTGATGCTGAAGCTGAAACTCCAATAATTTGGCCACCTGATGGCGAAGAACTGACTCTTTTGAAAATACCCTGATGCTGGGAAAGATAGAAGGCAGGAGAAGAGGATGACAGAGGATGAGATGGTTGGATGGCATCACCGACATGATGGACATGAGTTTTAGTAAACTCTGGAAGTTGGTGATGAACAGGGAGGCCTGGTATGCTGCAGTGCATGGGGTCGCAAAGAATTGAACACAACTGACTGAACTGACTGAATCTCTATAGTGTGTGGTGATGGTGGTTTAGTCGTTAAGACGTATCTGACTCTTGTAAGGCTATGGACTGTAGCCTGTCAGGCTCCTCTGTCCATGGGATTTTTCAGGCCAGAATACTAGAGTAGGTTACCATTTCCTTCTCCAGGGGATCTTCCAGACCCAGAGATCAAGCCTGTATCTCCTGTACTGCAGATGAATTCTTTACCACTGAGCCACCAGGGAAGCTCCTCTATAGTGTGTAGAACCTAGGAAAACTCATGCTGTATGCTTTCCGACTTCACTACTCCTGATATTTTTGTAAAGATTATCCTGAACTAAAACACGTGTTGGAGATAGCTTTGAAAACAAACAAAGCCAGTTTAAAACAATTGGGCAGGGTGATTATGAAAAGGCCATCTGTTAAGTGCACAAGTCCCTCATCTCTGTCAATTGGGAGCACAGCATTTGTGCTGTAGAGCAGATCCAAGCTTAATAGGAAGCAAGATGCAGATATAACAGTTTCTTTTTCTTTCTCAAATGCCAGCAACTCAGAAGCCTGCAAAACTCAGGGAACAGAACAATAGATCCAATTTATAATGTCCCAGAGTCTTTAATACTTGCTGTCTTGAAGTGAATAAATTGTGCTTTGAAGAACAGTAGAGTGAGTGGTGTATGTCTCTCTTTGTGTGTTTCAGCATCTTCGGTTGTTTATTTCTATGTAACATAATTTCTCTTAAGATAAAAACATGTGCCAAAGAAATGGACAGACATGTCAGAATTGATTGTGGATTAATGAAATAATTCTTAAATGTCTAAAGAGCAATTCGATATGCTCATTTATACTAAAAGACAAGTAATTTTTCATTTGACATATTTTGTTGGGATGTTGCATATTTGTGCTCCAGGGGTGCATTTATCATTGAAGACAGTGTGAATGGTAATCCCTGGATTAGAGTACCCTGGCAGCCCTGAGGTTTTCAGTAGAGCCAACAAATAGCACATTTTTTCTCTGAGGTATGAGCTAATTGCAGAATAAGAAACGAACACACTAAACATGCAGTAAATAGAGAATGAAAAGAATCACTCTCCTAACTCCTAAAGGCTCAGCCAGGGAATGCAGCTTCGGGCAGAACTGGTCATAATGAGATGGTTGGATGGCATCACCGACATGATGGACATGAGTTTTAGTAAACTCTGGAAGTTGGTGATGAACAGGGAGGCCTGGTATGCTGCAGTGCATGGGGTCGCAAAGAATTGAACACAACTGACTGAACTGACTGAATCTCTATAGTGTGTGGTGATGGTGGTTTAGTCGTTAAGACGTATCTGACTCTTGTAAGGCTATGGACTGTAGCCTGTCAGGCTCCTCTGTCCATGGGATTTTTCAGGCCAGAATACTAGAGTAGGTTACCATTTCCTTCTCCAGGGGATCTTCCAGACCCAGAGATCAAGCCTGTATCTCCTGTACTGCAGATGAATTCTTTACCACTGAGCCACCAGGGAAGCTCCTCTATAGTGTGTAGAACCTAGGAAAACTCATGCTGTATGCTTTCCGACTTCACTACTCCTGATATTTTTGTAAAGATTATCCTGAACTAAAACACGTGTTGGAGATAGCTTTGAAAACAAACAAAGCCAGTTTAAAACAATTGGGCAGGGTGATTATGAAAAGGCCATCTGTTAAGTGCACAAGTCCCTCATCTCTGTCAATTGGGAGCACAGCATTTGTGCTGTAGAGCAGATCCAAGCTTAATAGGAAGCAAGATGCAGATATAACAGTTTCTTTTTCTTTCTCAAATGCCAGCAACTCAGAAGCCTGCAAAACTCAGGGAACAGAACAATAGATCCAATTTATAATGTCCCAGAGTCTTTAATACTTGCTGTCTTGAAGTGAATAAATTGTGCTTTGAAGAACAGTAGAGTGAGTGGTGTATGTCTCTCTTTGTGTGTTTCAGCATCTTCGGTTGTTTATTTCTATGTAACATAATTTCTCTTAAGATAAAAACATGTGCCAAAGAAATGGACAGACATGTTCAGAATTGATTGTGGATTAATGAAATAATTCTTAAATCTCTAAAGAGCAATTCGATATGCTCATTTATACTAAAAGACAAGTAATTTTTCATTTGACATATTTTGTTGGGATGTTGCATATTTGTGCTCCAGGGGTGCATTTATCATTGAAGACAGTGTGAATGGTAATCCCTGGATTAGAGTACCCTGGCAGCCCTGAGGTTTTCAGTAGAGCCAACAAATAGCACATTTTTTCTCTGAGGTATGAGCTAATTGCAGAATAAGAAACGAACACACTAAACATGCAGTAAATAGAGAATGAAAAGAATCACTCTCCTAACTCCTAAAGGCTCAGCCAGGGAATGCAGCTTCGGGCAGAACTGGTCATTAAAAGTACTTAACAACTTCATGGTAAAGACTTCTATCATTTAGAATGGGAACATCCGAGCTTAACAACTGTAAAGCCACAGGGTCCTTATCTACTGAATGTGAGCCTTGCTCAGGGTGTTCAGAGGGACCTTGCTCTCTCCTACCCACCAGAAAAGTCAGGTAAAGGCTGACTTTGAGAAACCACTGGAGAAAGTTGGACAAACTGTTGCATCTCATCCCAGTTACATCTTGGTTCTTGTGGGATGAGATGCAAAAAGAGATCAAAGAATCCCTCTGGATGCTCTGGACTATGGGAAAATTAACTCCATTCACCCATGAAGGATGACCACTGACTTTGATCAGACAACGAGGTAACGTATGCTACATCCAGGGGAGAAATACAGGCTGAGACAAGTTTAAGAGGACTTAGGAAAGAGCCTTCCTGGTATTGATAAACCTATTTTCAGGGAAGGAAGAGAGATACAGACATAGAGAAGGGACTTGTGGACACAGAGAGAGGAGAGGGAGGGATGAATTGAGAGAGGAGCATTGCCATATCTATACTACCATGTGTAAGATAGACAGCTAGTGGGAAGCTGCTGTATAACACAGGGAGCTCAGCTCAGTGCCCTGTGATGACTAGAGGAGAGGGATGGAGGCGTGGGAAGGAGGCTCAAGAGAGAGGGGATATATGTGTACATAGAGCTGATTCACTATGTTGCACAGCAGAAACCAACACAACATTATAAAGCAATTATACTGCAATTAAAAAAAATAAATTTAAGAAGAAAGAGCCATCTTCAGAAAGAAATATCAGGAGGGGTGAAAGTGTTCCTTCCTACAAACAGCTCATCTTTATTGAGATATTGAGATATATGTAACATGAAGAAAATAAAGAGGAAAGCTAGAGGAAAACCAGGTCAAAGGAAAGCAATATTGATGCCTAAATATATCTGGCATGTTTAGTGAATTGGACATTGATTTATTTAAAATGAACAAATATATTATTAAAAATAGGGTTTGAATTCATTATCCCCAAATATAGCAATTTTATCAATTACTAAAGTATCTTAAAATATTGTATAGATATGTTCACACAGTTTATAAATGATATATGTAATAAGCAACGTTGTTATATAAATAAGTCCTTGTCTTTCAAAGAATTTTGAAACTTTGAAAGGACATTTTGTTATTTTTTCAGTTTAGTTCAGTTCAGTCGCTCAGTCGTGTCTGACTGTGACTACGCCAGGCCTCTGTCTGGACTGCACCATGCCAGGCCTCCCTGTCCATCACCAACTCCTGGAGCTTACTCAGACTCATGTCTATTTAGTCAGTGATGCCATCCAACCATCTCATTCTCTATTGTGTCCTTCTCTCCCACCTTCAATCTTTCCCAGCTTTGAGTCATTTCTTTGCATCAGGTGGCCAAATTACTGGAGTTTTCACTTCAGCATCAATCCTTCCAATGAATATTCAGGATTGGTTTTCTTTAGGATGGACTGGTTGGATCTCCTTGCAGTCCAAGGGACTCTCAAGTGTCTTCTCCAATACCGTAGTTTAAAAGCATCAATTCTTCAGTGCTCAGCTTCCTTTATAGTCCAATTCTCACATCCATACATGACTATTGGAAAAACCATAGCTTTGACTAGACAGACCTTTGTTGGCAAAGTAATGTCTCTGCTTTTTAATATGCTGTCTAGCTTGGTCATAACTTTTCTTCTAAGGAGCAAGCGTCTTTTAATTTTATGGCTGCAGTCACCATCTGGAGTGATTTTTTATTATTTTTAAATTTTATTTGTCTATTTATATGTTTATTTTTGTCTGTGCTGGGTCTCCTTCGCTTTTGCCTGGGTTTTCTCTCGCTGTGGCGAGTGGGGGCTGCTCTCTAGTTGTGGTGCACAGGCTTCTCTTGTTGCAAAGCCCAGGCTCTAGGGTGCAAGTCAGCACTTGTGGTGCGTGGGTATGGATGCTTTGTGGCATGTGGGATCTTCCCAGGCCAGGGACTGAACCTGTGTCCCCTGCACTGGAAGGCAGACTCTCATCCACTGCACCATCAGGCAAGTTGAAAGGCCATTTTTATCACTCACATTTTTAACAATAAAGATAACCTGTATCTAAAAAAAAAGAAAGAAAAAAAAAGTTTTATCATGCTAGCTTAGCTGGTAAGGAGTCCACCTGCAATGTGGGAGAGCCGAGTTTGATCCTCAGGTTGGGAAGATCCCCTGAAGGAGGGCATGGCGACCCACTCCGGTATTCTTGCGCAGAGAATCCCCATGGACAGAGGAGCTTGGAGGGCTACAGTCCATGGGGTTGCAACAAGTCAGACACGACTGAGTGACTAAGCACAGCACAGCAAAATGCAGTAGAGTCATGGCTAGAAGACATATGTGCTATTAATACTTAATAGCAACAAAACAACAAATGCCAATAACTACAGGCACTTGATATATGGCAGGCACTGAACTGAGCACTTTTATATATTTATCCTTTAACACTTATGGTATGAGGTAGATATGGTCGCTATTCCATTTTATAGAGGAGGAATTTGAGTCACAGAGACATTTTCTGTTGGTCAGATAGTAATTCCAGATGGCACAGGTGTTTCCCACTCGGCATGGATAGAGATTCTTAGATTGCTTTACATGGGTTCTGACAGTCATGCACATGGATGAAGGATGGTAGACACCAGATTTCTCAGTGTTGGAGGAAGAGATAATCAGAGAGGTTTGTGGCTGACTTAGTAAAAGTCAACCAAGGAGGAGACCAGAATGATCCTTTGGTTGTGGATTAGAACTGGATACATCAGTTTAATCTCATGTTTAGCAGTTACTTATAGACACATTTATAATAGGTTAGTAACACATATATTTCCTTGTTGTGTCAGCTGACATAGCCCAGATGTGGTTTATATAGTGGCCTGAGAAGAAATCAGGACTTCTTAGATAATTTGACTGATTCTGGGGCTTCCCCAGGCTTCCCAGGTGGTTCAGTGGTAAAAGAATCTGCCGGCAAAACAGGAGATGCAGGAGCTATGGGTTCAGTTCCTGGATCGGGAAGATCTCTGGGAGGAGAAAACGGCAACCCACTCTAGTATTCTTCCCTGGAGAATCCCGTGTACGAAGGAGCCTGGCTGCAGAGAGCGGGACATGACTCAGTGGCTGAGCAGGCACACAAGCCTTCTCCAGTGGCTCAGCCATAAAAGAACCCACCTGCAGGGCAGGAGACAAGGCTTCAATGTCTGGATCTAGAAGATTCTGTGATGGAGGAAATGGTAACCCATTCCATTATTCTTGCCTGGGCAATCCTGTGAACAGAGGAACCTAGTGGGCTACAATCCATGGGGTCACGAAAGAGTTGGATACAACTTAGCAACTAACCAAAAACAGCAACATGACTGGGGCAGAAATATATGAGATAAATCTGAAGGCTCTTTTAGTGCCAGAAAGTAAGAAAGTGCTCAAAAAATCCATAATGATGTCTACAGGGCACAGGAGAAAAATGAAAGGGTGACCCAAGGCCAAAGCTGAAACAATTTGAACAGCAAAATAGAAAAAGAATGTGTGTGTGTGTGTGTGTGTGTGTGTGTGTGTATGTGTCTACTAGTCACTCAGTCGTGTCTGACTCTGCAGCCTCATCGACTGTAGCCCACCAATTCCTCTGTCTATGGAATTCGCCACGTAAGAATACTGAAATGGGTTACCATTTCTTCTTCCAGGGGATCTTCCCAACTCAGGAACAAAACCCCGGTCTCCTGTATTGCAGGAAGGTTCCTGACCATCTGAAACACCAAAGAAGCCCAGAAAAAGTATAATTGGATGATAATTCAAATATATAATAAACACTCAATGAATCAATACAGATAGTATAAAGGAAGAAATGTCTGTTTGAAATCGTGGGAATGACAGGTGTGATACCCTCTTCAGTATAACTAGAAAGAGAAATAAATCCCTGTCTCTTGTCTCTGTGCCTCCCACCCTGTTGACTTTAGCAACTCAAACCAGCTTCCTGATGAGACAGAACCTCAGACTGCCAGGCTGTTTTCACTTTTAATGACTGTTCTCATTCTGAAGTACAAGCCAAGATCACCTACTGAGGAAGAGGCGATTTAAGAAATATACGTGAATTAACAGGGCTAGTGTTAAGAAAGAGAGCTGCTTTAGGGGAAAGAATGGAGATGTGACCAGGGTCCTAAGATCTATTTTTGAATATCCTTGAAGGCTGAGCTGAGATTAAAGGCAGTTATTTAATATAAGAATCAGTTTCACTGTAACGTGAATCTTTGCAATTATGTTCCTAAATTGTTCAAAAATAATCTGTAAAGTCTACACTTAAAACATAGTAATTATCATATTTCCTCTATTTTGAAGTGCTCTCAACTGTTAAAGACACCATCACTTTAAAAGTTACTTTTTATTCATTCATGAAATATGTGTTCTGTGACCTCATGAAGCTTATGTTCCAAGAGAGGGAGTTGTTCGTAAAGCAAATATATAATTGGGGCTTCCCCTGAGCTCAGCTGGTAAAGAATCCACCTGCAGTGCAGGATACCTGGGTTCAACCCATGGGTTGGGAAGATCCTCTGGAAGTAAGAAAGTTGCTCATGAAGTAAATATGTAATTATATTTCAGGTGATTATCACTTCTATTGAGACCTATAAAGCAGGAATATAGGGAATACAGAGGGTGTTTTTTTTTTTTTTTCCCCTGCTGTAAATAGGCTGGTATATCAGGTTTCATTACAATAGTGGCTTGTAGGCAAAGACCTAAAGAGGGAACAGGTGTGTAGATTATCTG
>SJYC01021349.1:0-10380 GCA_006408675.1 Madoqua kirkii | reverse complement strand
CAGGTGTAAGAATTCTGAATGTGATCATTAATTGATATCCTATCAGTTCGTGTACATATATGTATAGCAATACATGAAGGACTCATTAATAAGGAATTTTTAGGAACTACGAAAAATTTGTTGAAAATGACTAAACCCACACTGTGCAATGAGCTATTTGTATTTTATTTAGTAGTCAACATAAACAGGAATATAAACAGCTAGTGTGCAACAGAGAGAATAGATGTAATAATATTTTCCAACTTATTTTCACAGAAGTTATTCCATGATGTAACCCAACAGCATAAAGCCTGCCTGTCTATAGAAATCCCAGGCTTAAAGGTTTTAAATACACAGTTACATGTAAATAGAAAAATAAGGTTTCTTAAGAAATTGTTAAAAACTGGGAGAAAATAGTATCAGTTGTTTTTTTCTATAATATCTGGAAATACTGACATCCTTCTTTCCCTATAATTAGAAACGAAAAAAAATGCTAATTTACATAAAAACTCTTTATGTCACAGGAAGTTAATTCCATTGGTTTATATGACTTTCTGTTTAAAAAATCTGAAAGATATGAAATGTAATATTTTTATAAGCCATTATTCAGCAAAAACAGTTTTCAAAAACTGGCCAGTGAAAGTGGCTACAGGAAAAGGATGAACCAAGCTACTTAATTCTAATTTTCCAGGGACTAGTATATTATTTCTACTAATAATTTACACTCATTTCTCAAAGCCTAAATCATTACTGTGTGTGTAGTTTATGTTTACTATATGTCAAGCACTATTATTAGTATTTTAAACATATTAGCTCATTGACACAGCAGTGTCTAAGGTAGCTGCTATTATTTCCATTCTTTACAAGTTCAGAAATTGATCAGTCTTCAAGTAACTTTCTAGGAAGTCATCAAATTGAAAGTTGAACCCTGGCAGTCTGACTCTTTTTCGCTGAATTTCTGTTATGATTGGCCAGGCTGGTGTATGCATCAGTGCTTTATAAGTTTGAAATGTGTGTGTCAGTGATCTGAGATGACACCGAGCATCTCAACATGTGATAACCATTGGGTTGCTGAGATTTCTAGGGCTTTACCTTTTTCTGAGAATCAAGAGAATCCACTGAGAGGCAGAAACCATTGAAAAATTTGTAGTATAATCTCAGAAGCCTATACCAGCATTATTAGTATCCAGGAACTCGACTCATTTGACACGTGGAGTCAAACTCCCAGTGACAGGACGTGGACAGAAGCCCAGTGAGATGTTTTCATTCAGATATCTCCATCTTTTTAATTGCTGTGACTGTGAGTCCATTTGATCTGTTAAACAGAGAAGACAGAGAAAAGCATGTCAACGTTGCAGAGTGTAAACAGCGCACCTCACACTTACAGAATATCACTCACTCACTCACTCACTCACTCACTCAGTCTTGCTCTTCCTTGCCTTACTATTTAATCTACGGTTAGTTCTGAGGTAGGCTTTATTTTCCTACAAACCTGGATAGCACAGATCTTTTTCAGTCTTATGATGAATTTAGTAAGTATTTGAACTGTTGAAGCTTCTCAGTGCTTAATTAAAACTGTAGCCCCATGTTTTGAGGAACATTGGCCACTCTCTAACTATCCTAAGACTTTTCCTGTTACAGTTTCCTTAATTCTTCTAAGAGAGTTACAATTTCTTTTCTCTTTCTGTAAATACCACACAAAGTTGTATTTTTTATATTGAAATTGGTACTACAAAATGATAAAGCTCTTCTATTGCATAGATTTGTTTGAGAATGTGGTGGCTCAGCGGTTAAAGCGTCTGCTTCCAATGTGGGAGACTTGGGTTCGATCCCTGGGTTGGGGAGTTCCCCTGGAGAAGGAAATGACAATCCACTCCAGTATTCTTGCCTGGAGAATCCCATGGATGGAGAAGCCTAGTAGGTTACAGTCCACGGGGTTGCAAAGAGTCGGGCATGACTGAGCGACTTCACCTCACCTCACCATAGTGAAAAATAAGAGAGAATAATTATCTATAAAACTTAGAAAGAAAAAGGGACTTTTGGAACTGAATAGTACAAATACCATTATGATTTATAGTTATAGTTACAAGTGTGCACTGTATTTTGCCAGAGTAGACAAAACCTGAGCTTATCTCCATAGATTTAATAAATTTGTTTCAAAATGGTTATTACTTAACTTCACTTACTTTTGATTTATACTTTTTTATCATAGTCATTTTTTCCCCAAAGTGAAATGATTCAATGAATGTGCAAAATATTATGGCTTATTCAAATGTAATTTTAAAATTTGGGAGCTGGGATTATTTCTTACTGTTTAATTCTGGATTGCATTTTCACTAGAGAATGCTTGAAGTAAGAATTCTTCCTTTCTTTTCCTTTATGTGGGGTGTGTGTGTGTGTGGTTGTGGGTTGGGGGGAATCTGTTACCAAGAAAGGACTTGGAAGTCAGAAAAATCATCATTATCATTATTATATCAAATTTGCTTTTTGAAATTTGTTTCTATTACAATTCAGTTCAACAAGTATTTATTATGTGTAAAGTATTATGTTAAATAACACACAGTGCTATGCCTTGAAGTGTGTCTCCCTAAAATTCATATATTGAGGCCCTTAGCAAATATTTGATGGTATTTGAAGACAGGGCCTTTGGGAGGTGGTCAGGTTTAGATGAGGTAGTGAGGGCCAGGCTTTCATGGTGAGAGTATTGCCTTTGTAAGCAGAGACAGGAGACTTAAATTTGCTTTTTGAAATTTGTTTCTATTACAATTCAGTTCAACAAGTATTTATTATGTGTAAAGTATTATGTTAAATAACACACAGTGCTATGCCTTGAAGTGTGTCTCCCTAAAATTCATATATTGAGGCCCTTAGCAAATATTTGATGGTATTTGAAGACAGGGCCTTTGGGAGGTGGTCAGGTTTAGATGAGGTAGTGAGGGCCAGGCTTTCATGGTGAGAGTATTGCCTTTGTAAGCAGAGACAGGAGACTTCCCTAGTGACTCAGTGTTAAGGAACCTGCTTGCCAATGCAGGAGATGTAAGAGATGTGGGTTTGATCCTTGGGTCAGAAAGATCCCCTGGAGGAGGAAATGGCAACCCACTCCAGTATTCTGTCTGGACAATCCTGTGATCAGAGGAGCCTGGCGGGCCACAGTCCCTGGGGGTGCAAAGAATCAGGCACAACTTAGCAACTAAACAACAATACGCAGAGACACCAGCTTGCTCTTTCTCTGTCATGAGATGCACAAGAGGGTGGCCATCTGCATACCAAGAGGGTCTTCACTGGAGAACCAAATTACCTGGCACATTGACCTTGGGCTTCCAGATTCCAGAAGTGTGAGAAATAAATGTTGTTCAAGCCACTTGGTCTCTGGCATTTTGTTAGGGCAGCCCAAGCAAATTAACACACGTGGGATACAAGATCAAGAATATATATATTTTTTACCTTTGTTCTCAAGGCACTCATGCAGGGCTATAAGCAGAAAAATAACTATACTATAATATAATAGTGTAGGATTTGTAAAATAAATATAGATAAGATGTAACTCAAACTTCTAAAAAAATATGGCATTAGTGAAGGACTTTGAAGGTGAGCAGGATTTCTCAGGATGATGTGAAGTAAATATTCAGAACAGGATAGAGGAGTGAGTCATCCAGATGGAAGGATAAATGTATTGTTTAAATAAAATAATGTAATCCAGTTTGAGAGGAAAATGAAGAGAGAAAAGGCAAGATGAAGGTTTTAAGATAAGATGATAACATATTGAGAAATCTAAATGGGAATGAATTGTATTTAATATGACAGAAAATAAATGTTATTGGAAGTTTATGGACTTGGATATGCTATGATTCATGATGCAGTGCATGTGCTTGAATTGAGCAAAATACAATCAGAAAGAAGGGAAGAACTGGAAGAAATAGAAGACTGAGAAACATGAAGATCTGAATATGTTGATGACTATGAAAATGCAAAATGTTAATAAAAGACATCAGGAAATTTAAATGGGTAAGACTTGGCATTACTTTGTCAACAAAGGTCTGCTTAGTTGGAACTATGGCTATCCCAGTAGTCATGTATGGATGTGAGAGTTTGACCATAAAGAAGGCTGAGCACTGAAGAACTGATGCTTTTGAAATGTGGTATTAGAGAAGACTCTTCAGAATCCCTTGAACTGCAAGGAGATCCAACCAGTCCATTCTAAAGGAAATCAGCCTTGAATATTCATTAGAAGAACTGATGCTGATGTTCCAGTCCTTTGGCCACCTGATGCCAAGAGATGACTCATTGGAAAAGACCCTGCTTCCGGGGGAGATTGAAGGTAGGAGAAGTGGGAGACAGAGGATGAGATGGTTGGATGGCTTCACTGACTCAATGGACATGAGTTTGAGCAAGCTCTGGGAGATGGCAAAGGGCAGGGAAGCCTGGCATGCTGCAGTCTATGGGGTCGCAAAGAGTCGGACAAGACTGAGTGACTGAACACCAAAGACTTGGCAAAAATAATAAATAGGTGTTAATAAATAGAATAGTGTAGGCCCGGTTCTCTATTTTAAACCATTATGTACCCATCAGGTCACCATTCTTATAGTATCAGGACCCCCTCATCACTATACACACAAGTGTTTTCTCTCTCACACATACACACACATATACACAAGCATACATACACTGTGTTCCTTGGAATCTCAGGATGATAGTAGGAAGACATAGGCAAGATTTCACAAAAGAACCTTTGGAAATTTAATAGCATCCTAAGATCAGATAGCTTGGAGGACAAAGGTGAGCCACAGTTAGGTTTCTTTACCTCTGAGTAAGGAAATGGAACATTTTGCTTAATTTTTTAATAAGAATTAGTGGGCAGGAGGATTTTTTTTTTTTTTAAGAGAGGAACTGTGTTGATCTTTAAAAACATTCTGCATGTAAGTCTTTTAACAGCCATGTTGAAGCGCCATGACTAGAATCACTGCTGAGTTGCCCATTTGCTGTAGTAAGAGCAGAGGTAGAGAACTGTGTGGGAATTCTCCTGTGCACCAGCACAAGCTACTAAGTCAGGGAACTGGATTATGAGGTGGCCAGAATGAATGGTGTATTGGAGTAAATGTGCCGCACAGCAAATGCATTTCCTGACCTGTCTGACAATGAGAGTCAGCAACTCCCTACCTGACTATCTTAACTCAGTTGTTTCAACTAGCACAGTATCTTCCAAGGACCTTAAGGGGTAAACGTTTTGATAGAAGTTGTTGCTGCAGTTTTGGCGATCATGCTTTTTCATCCTTTCAGTTACAGAGTTCACCTTACCCTGAGAGATAGCTTAAGGGGATGAAGTGAGAGGTGGTAAGCACAAATGCAGGCTGGAGAGACTTGAATTCCAGGCCCAGCAAGGTGACTAGCTTAATGAACTACATTAGTGTCCACATCTTCAGAACAGAATGAGGAGTGCCCAGGATACCTTACCATTAGGGATCTTTTAGGAGAGACAAATGGTGGTGAACATGAAACTATTTTGAATGGCGTAATGAACTAGCAAGTAGAAGAATTGGCAGCTCATAACACCCCCTAGGAAATAATAACAGTGGCTGAATATAGTTACAACCTATACAGCTTACTGTAGAACTTTGTCAGAAAAATGCAGGCTGACTGCTTTGTTAACTGTAACAGGTGAGTTTTAAATTAAGCTAAATTGTGAAAATTATTTGGAGAATTTTATTTTTTTAAGTAACTTAGAATCTTCAGCAATGTTTTGGGAATCCACAGTTTAAATCTACTTAGTTTATATGAAAAAGGAAAGTGCTATGGAAAGATTCATTTTAATGTTCCTGTCAATCAAAAGCAAAATTCAGAACTGAGCCAGGCAGTGCATATCTATTTTTTTAGTATGTGAGCATTTATAGTAAGGACCACTTTGAATGTTATGTACGTCCCTCCCACTATTAAGTGCTTTTATATTTTGACTAGATGCAAACAGTAGGACACGACTGAGCGACTGAACTGAACTGACTGAGTGATACCAGAGAAGTGGAAAGTAGTAAAATGGCTGTGACTGGAATCAAATTCCTTTTAAGTGATTTCTTCTCAATCTAAGAATTCAAGTTTCTTATTGCTATTAAAACTCACCATTTTAGGACCATCAAAGCTTAAATGGTGTCACTGGGCAATACCTACTAAAGGAGAAATCACTGATAATGGTGCACATTAATGTAAGCCAGGTAATGATACAAACATGTTGCATGTATTTTGTTTATATAAATATCCTAAGAAGTACACAGTGTAAATGTATCCCAATGTAAATGGCTCAGAATGTGGGAGACTGGAGTTCAATCCCTGGATTGGGAAGATCCCTTGGAGAAGGAAATGGCAACCCACACCAGTAGTCTTGCCTGGAAAATTCTGTGGACTGTGGAGCATGATAAGCTACAGTCCATGGGGTCGCAAAGAATCAGACAGATCTAACTTCAAGATTAGATAATAGAAACTGAGATAGAATGCTAAGTTCAGCTGTGGTTAGTTAATAAACTCATCTATGAATTTTACATGGGACAGACCCTCTTTCACAGGATTCTTCTGTTATCATTTCTTCTCTAGAACAAGCTGATTCACTATTTACTTATAAGATTGACTAGATTTTTTAAAAACATGATAAAATCAAATGCTGGTGAGTGTTTGGAGAAGCTGTATCACTCACATATTGCCAGTAGAAATGTAAGATATGTAAGCCATTCTGGGAACACATGTGGAATTTCTTTCAAAGCTAAACATATACTATTCATGCAGCAGAGCAAATGCACATATTTATTCCTGGAAAGTGAAACCATATCTTCTCAAATGAACCTTACACAAATATTCATAGCAGTTTTGTTGGTCATAGCCCCAAATTAGTAACATCCCAAACTTCTTTCCATATGATAATGATTAGTCAAAGGGGTACATTCAAACCATAGGAAACTCCTCTGCACTGAGAAGAATCAAACTAATGATACATGTAACAACTAGGATAGATCACAAAGAAAAGATGCTAAGTGATAAAAACCAGTCTCAAAAAGTTATCGTCTGTCTGCTTCCTTTATATAGACAAGATTCTTTAAGAGACAGAAGTGGAGAACAGATTCATTGTTGCTGTATATTAGGGATGGGAGGAGGGAGGAGGATGTTGGTACAGAAGAAATTTGTGATAAATTTGCTCTGAATTTTGACTGTGCAGTGATCTCATGAGTCTATGCATGTAACAAAGTTGCACAGAACTAAATATACACAAAATATGTGCAAGAAGATGGTGCTTTGGGAGAAACTGGTGTGTGTGTTCAGTTGCATCCAACTCTTTGCGACTCCATGTACTGTAGCCCGCCAGGCTGCTCTGTCCAGGGAATTCTCCAGGCTAGAATAATGGAGTGGACAAAACAACTTCTGAATGCTGGCAGAGGATATCAGACACCCAGAAAGGCAGATCATTGTCTTCAAAAATAGGTAGGAAAAAACATAAAAGACAAAAAAAGAGACAAAACGGTAGGGAGGGAGCTCTATCCCAGGAAGGGAGTCTTAAAAAGAGAGAAGTTTCCAAACACCAGGAAACACTCTCGCTGCCACATCTGTGGCGAGCCTTGGAAGCAAAGAAGGCAACATAACAAGGAGGAAAAATAAATTTAAAAAACCAAGATTACGAGCCCGACAGTAACTCACCCAGTGGAGAAGCAGCACAGAGGCCTGCATCCGCCACTAACAAGCAGGGACTGGGCAGGAGGCGAGGGCTGCAGCACTTTTTAAGAATTGGACCAGGATGCCATGAGTGTAACCAGAGCGAACTAACTTGGGCTAGCAAACCAGACTGTGGGATAGCTACCACGCGAAAAGCTCTGACATAAGATACCACCAGGCCCGTGCACAGAACAAAGAATGGAACAGAATTAGCCAGCTGTAGACCATCCCATACCGGAGACAGGCAGCCAGAGCCGGAAGGGCTGGAAGGGGGCAATCACAGCCCCAGAGAGATATTAACTACCACACTGCAAGCAAGCTTCTTTGCTAACTAAGACTTCTTGGGATTCTGGGCAGTCACCATCCGCCAAAGAAGGTGCGCCAGTTGTACTCCCAGAAAACTGAGCAGCAGGGATGGGAAAGGCAATAAGTTGCAGCAACCGCTCTTGCCAAACACCTGAGCCTCTCGGACCTGGGAAGGGCACAAAACGCAGGCCCAACTGAGTCTGTGCCTCTGAGGACTACCTGAGTGCCTGAGCCTGAGCGGCTTAGGTCGGGGAGGTGCATGCAGCCCAGGGCTGGCCTCGGACGATTCCCGGTGGAGCAACCTAGAGCCTGGTGTGAACCACGAGTCGGGGCAGGTCCAGCGTGGCTGAGACACTGCGAGCACACACCAGTGTTATTTGTTTACAGCATCCCTCCCTCCTCACAGCACGACTGAACAAGTGAGCTCCCCCCCCCCCAAAAAAAGTGTCTACCACTGCCCTCTTTGTGTCAGGGCAGAAATCAGACACTGAAGAGACCAGCAAACAAAAGAAGCTAAAACAGAGGGGATCACCTTGGAAGTGACAGGTGCAATAGATAAAAACCCTCTTGTTAGTACTGACTACATAGGAAGGGGCCTATAGATCTTGAGAAATATAAGCCGGACCAAGGAACTATCCGAAAATGAACTGACCCCACACTGTCCACAACAACACCAGAGAAAGTCCCAGATATATCTTTACTATTTTTACAATCATTCTTTTTTGTTTTTTTCTTCTTCTTTTTTTTAACATTTTTAAAATTTTTAAGTCCTCTATTCCTCCTTTAATTTTCATTTTTATAACCTACTATTACTTTTCAAATAAAGACCCTATTTTAAAAGCAAATGCCATATATATTTTTTTGTGGTTGTTGTTGCTTTTCAATAATTCTTGTGACTTTTTTTTTCTTATTATTCTTCTTTTCTTTAATACTGTATTTTTGAAAATCCAACCTCTTCTCTAGATTTTTAATCTTTGCTTTTTGGTATTGTTATCAATTTTGTAACTTTAAAAGCCCATTCTTTAGTACCCATTTTTACTTGAGAGCAAGATTACTGGCTTGACCACTCTCTCCTTTGCACTCTCCTTTTTCTCCACCAGGTTTCCTCTGTCTCCTCCTTCCCTTTTCCCTTCTCTACCCAACTCTGTGAATCTCTGTGTGTTCCAGATGATGGAGAACACTTAGGGAAATGCTTACTGGCTGGATCTGTCTCTCTCCTTTTCATTTTCCTCTTTTATTCTCCTGGCCACCTCTGTCTCCTTCCTCCCTCTCCTTTTCTCTATATAAATCTGTGAACATCTCTGAGTGGTCCAGACTGTGGAGTGCACATAAGGAAGTGGTTACTGGCTAGCTTCCTCTCTCCTCTTTTGATCCCACCTTATCTCATTCTAGTCACCTCCAACTCCCCTCTCCCTCTTCTCTTCTCCATGTAACTTAGTGAACCTCTCTGGGTGTCCCTCAATGTGGAGAAACTTTTCATCTTTAACCTAGATATTTTATCATCAGTGCTGTATAGATGGAGAAGTCTTGAGGCTACTGTAAAAATAAAAATGAAAACCAGAAGCAGGAGGCTTAAGTCCAAATCCTGAGAACATCAGAGAACTCCTGACTCCAGGGAACATTAATCGATAGGAGCTCATCAAACGCCTCCACACCTACACTGAAACCAAGCACCACCCAAGGGCAAACAAGTTCCAGAGCAAGTCATATCATGCAAATTCTCCAACAACACAGGAACATACCCCTGAGCTTCAATATACAGGCAGTTCAAGTTACTCCAAAACCATTGACATCTCATAACTCATTACTGGACACTTCATTGAACTCCAGAGAGAAGAAATCGAGCTCCATTCACTAGAATTCTGACACAACCTTCCCTAACCAAAAACCTTGACAAGCCACTGATACAACCACACCCACAGAGAGGAAACTCCATAATAAAGAGAACTCCACAAACTGCCAGAATACAGAAAGGCCACCCCAAATGCAGCGATATAACCAAGATGAAGAGACAGAGGAATACTCAACAGGTAAAGAAACAGGAGAAATGCCCAGCAAACCAAACAAAAGAGGAAGAGATAGGGAATTTACTTGATAAAAAATTCCAAATAATGATAGTGAGTTCAGTTCAGTTCACGCGCTCAGTCATGTCCAACTCTTTGCAACCCCATGAATCGCAGCATGCCAGGCCTGCCTGTTCATGAACCAAAATCTTGAAATCAAAGTGAAATCACAGATAAATAGCCCAGAGACAAACACTGAGAAGATGCAAGAAAGGTTTAACAAGGACCTAGAAGAAATAAAAAAGAGTCATTATATAATGAATAATGCAATAAATGAGCTCAGAAACACTCTGGAGGCAACAAAAAGTACAATAATGGAGGCAGAAGATAGGATTAGTGATACAAA